>APFE031035132.1:34964-76908 GCA_000404065.3 Pinus taeda | reverse complement strand
AATCAACATGCTTCAAACCTAGCAACAAATTTCTTGAGTGAAGAATCTACATCCCCTTCTCACTCATGTGCCCAAGCCTATGATGCCACAATGTCGTATGTTCTCCTGTAGAGGTTAAAGCATTAATAGAATTACAAATACCATTGCATAAATACGATGTACCAACCTTTCCTCCTTTCGCTATTACAAGGGATCCTTTAGCGACCTTCCAGGTTTTATCTGTGAAGGTAGTTACACAACCTTCACCTCCCAACTACCTTGTTGAAATCAGATTTTTCTTCAGATCTAGAACATGCCTTACCTCCTTCAATAGCCACTGATTTCCATTTTGTTGTTTTATGAAAACTGTACCCATTCCAACGATTTTACAGGGTTTATCATCACCCAATTGAACCTATCCCAAATCTCCTTGAACATAATCATGAAAATGTTTCATATCAGGTGTGGCATGGAATGAGGCCCATAAATCTACCACCTAGGCATTAATAATATTTTCTAATGAAAGAATCAAAGCATCTTGCAACACATCACCTGTTACATTCGCTTCACGATTAGTTTCTTGCTGTGCGTCTCCTTCTTTTCCCTTCCGAGACTTGCAGTATTTCTTTAGGTGTCCTTTCTTCCCGCATTTCCAGCACACTATCCCCGATCTAGACTTGGATCTGCCTTTTCTTGACTTCTTGTGATATCCTGAGCTCTTTCCTCTTTCCATTTTTCTTCCCCTAGTCTCTACAGTCAAAGCATTGCCTGATGTCTCATCGGAGCTTTTCCATCACATTTCCTCGCTAAGGATTGCACCAACAACATCATCAAACTTTAAAGTACTAGATCCAGAGACAGAGTTACTAATGGCCATAACTAACCATTCAACTTTCTGGCAATGAGCACAGAAATAACAGAGCCCAAAACTTTATCATCAAAATTACCCCTATAGAGCCTAACTAACTAGTAACTGTGTTAAAATCATTTAAATGGTTTGCAACAGATCCACCTTCTGAATCTTCATATTATAACGCTTCATAAGAAATACCTTATTTGAGGCCGAGGGTTTTTCATATAGTTTGGCCAATGCTGACATTAAACCCTCTGTTGTCATTTCCTTTGAAATATTAAATGCTACCAACGCCGCTAGGCATAACCGTATTGTTCAAGTGCCTTTCTGTGGAGAATAACCCATTCTGTGTCTGTCATACTCGTCGGCTTCTTTGTCTTTCCGCTCAATGGTACGTACATATCTCTCTAATACTAATAATCTTCCATCTGCATCTTCCATAGTTGGTAGTTTTGGCCGTTGAATTTTTCGACCCTAAACCTACCATCTTCCGCCATTGCTCCTACTCGAACCAGGAACCCTTCTCTCCTGTGAGTTTATCATCCAAATAGACCTTTGGCTCGGATACTAGTTATTAGAAAATTATATGTTACAGAGCAATGTAACACATAAAATATTGCAGAAATATAAACACAGAAAACGCAAAAAACAAGAGAGACACAGATATACATGGTTCACCCAGTTTGGGCTACGTCCACGGAGAAACAACCAGTCCTTCCTTTTATATTATCCAGCAAACAGAAGAGATACAACCTACAACAGATCCGCTGTAACACCCTCTTCGCTTTCAATCTCCTCTCTCTTTCTTACTCAGAATACAAATCTACATAGACATAATACAATTCCCTCATATATAGCGAGGGGTTGCCTTCTAGGGAAAAAACCCTAAATTAAACATAACTTCTATCGTCAGATCTCTGCCAAATGAATGGCCCAGTTTGACTAGAAATTACTATACTTTTACAAGGTAATTTTACATCTATTCTTAGCTTCAGGGGCGTTGCCCCTGAAACCCCTCACCAAGGGGGTCTCCCCAAAAGTCGTAGCCCCCCTTCCCCTGGACCCCTCCTGCAACAAATATTTTACGGGCGGTGTTGCCGCCCCATTTCGAACTAGGGTCCAATGTGGCGATACCTTTAAATATAGACGATAATCAGTCTCCATACTCGACATCCTTATTGTTGCCAACCCTCGACGACCTCTTGGGTGGAGCACACCAACATGCCCCACGAGGACAAAGGTGGTATGGGTTTGTCCTTTTCTCAGGCAACCCATACTTAACCTCCCTACCTATTGTGTAGACCATTAAACTTAGTCAGGGAACTAGTAGCATAAAAAATGAAATAGCTTTGGTTTAATCACTTCCCAAGCAACTCCTCCTCCTCAAACCTTTGAATCTATATCCAATCCTCTTGTCTAGACATTAATTGTATTTTCCACATTATTTACATGAGTTATAATTCATAATGACATTTACAATTGGGGTAGCAAAAGGGTTGTTACACATTGCAAAGGAGTGTCGTAATAATAAAACCAATCTTGTATGTTGTGTCATTAACTTTAGAAAAAGAATTTGAGACAATACCCAAGAAAAACCTTCGAAATGGATTGGAAGAGATAATATTTTTTCTTGAGTTGAGGGTTATTGTAGCAAGGTTGCATGAAAATGTATTGCCATGTTTAGGAACATCAAGGGCTGGTTGGTAGAAATTAACTGCAATATTGGGGTCAAGCAAGGATATTCCTTGTCCCCTGTCAAGCAAGGATATTCCTTGTCCCCTGCTTTTTTTAGCATATATATTGATAGGTTGGAAGATTTCTTGGAAGAAGTAGGTTGTGTTGGGCCAACTCTTGCTAGTATAGTCATCATTCTTCATTTTTACATCGATGATATTTTTCTTATGGTGAGGATTCTATGTGATATTGATAAGAAACTAATACTCCTGAAGGATTTCTACTGCATTATAAGTTTGACCATTAATACTAACAAAATGAAAGCTATGATAATTAAATCCAAAAAGATCACCTTTGATACTTTACACATGACAACAACAACTTGGAGGAAGTGTCTTCATATGCATATCTTGGAATTGATATCCATCACAAGCTCAACTAGAATTATACCATTGAGCAAAGGATAAAAGGTGAGTGCAAAGCTTATTATGGGCTTGAAAACAATTATCAATCAACTAATCTTTGGATATGAGATAAGAAAAAACTCCTCTTTGAGACTCCATTACTCTTGTTATTTTATATGGATGTGAAGCTTGGGAATGCAATTGTTGGCTGATAAAAGGTGCCTTTTAAAACTCCTAATTATCCCACATTAATCATCAACCTGGGCAAGTCCTCTTATTTCAAGAGTGTACACAATATGTGGCTACTATTAATTCAGAGAGTAATGTTTCCTAAATTGTAGTATAGATATTTTAATACAAGAGTAAATGGATGCATCTAATAAACTCCAATTGCAATTATTAAAGGAAATATCAAAACTCATTCCTCTACTGGAATCAAATCTTACAGCAATTTAAGTAACAACAGCATCAATTGAGAGTACAGTGGCAATAACTCATCTCTTCTTAATTGATTTAATCTAAATCAAACTCAATCTCTAGTAAACAATCCAAATAGCAATGATATCAATATGAGAGTCCAATAGCGATAATCAAACTTTTTACAGTTGATTAAATCAATCTGAATACTTATCAATGATATAAAGTAGAGATATTTTGTCAATACAGGAAAACAATAAATAGCAAAGAAGATAAAATCACAGAAAGCAGGAAAACTATCAAATTAATCACACTTGTAAGAACCAAAAATGTATGACACAAATAAAGCAGTTAAATCCACCAGGGGCCAAACCCTTAGCCGCCAACGAACACTGTTGAGCTACTTCGGATAATGCGAGGGAACAACAACTTCAATTATATATTAATCATCGAACTCAAAGAGCATTACAGTATAGTCATGTTCTCTCAATAGTGAGAGTCTGTAATTACAATTACAATTCGAAAAATAATAGATATTTTCTCCCCTTTCTTCTTATAATCATCGTCTTTTATAATTGGAAAGGGTAAAAGATAAATGTCATCCCTCAGGATCTACCGATCCTAATGGATTCACAACTGATTGCTAACTTCATACATCTTTCCTATTCTGCGCTGATTCCTCTGATTCGCTCTCAGCCTTGTCTGCAACCGACTCGTTCCTTCCTTTGCTTGTCGGATTATGTTGTTCCAACATTAGGGAACAACAATCATTCCTTTTGTCACTTTCCTGCATAAGAAGGGTAAAAGTTAGCTAAATCGTAACTACAAATAATTCCTTCATTTCTTACCATAATTCCTCAATATATTAGTGCATTAAGATATGGAAAAGATAAGAATCAAGGAAAAAGATGATGAGATTAATAGTAAATACATACCCATTTTGTAACTCAACATACTCCCCTACTTACCTTGTTTCATGGCCTCATGAAAAGCAAGTAATTTGTATGCAGAGCAGTTAAATAGTAGGTTGGAAAAGGAATGTTGAAAAGTGGTCTACAACCCTAATTTTGGGCCAAGATGTCAAAGGCGGGCCCTTCCTTCCCTTCAGGCAATTCGTACATAGCTCGATAACCTTTAGGAGGATACCAAATGATGGGGCTACAAAACTGACATCCTAACCAGTAAGGTCCTTCTCTCAAAATGAGATTGCTATAAGTGACAAAATGGTCTGCAGCTGTTTTAAAATTTCTGTAATTAAATGGCTCTCTATACTTTACACTACTAGTGGAGACTGCCCACCTGAGCTTGGATGCAGTCAAAGAACTTTCTTGAATGGAGAGGAAGTATGCTACTCCCGTCTGTACAATTTCCTTCTAAATAGACCCTAAAATTTTAATCACCCCTTCCCTTGTCATCAGACTCTTATGGTTGGCAAGCATTTGCAAAGGGTGCTTGGGTTCACTTCTTACCCAATGATCCAATCCATGCTCTTGTCTTTGGAATGCGTTACGAGCTTTGAACCATTTAAGTTGATTGACTGCCAATGAGATAAAGGCTTGGAATTGAACATCTCTCACAAAAGGGTTTGGGTTCTTTTCCACCTCATCCTCTAATACAAAACTGTGTAGGTAAAATTCACAAAGCAACCTTTGAATCTTTACCCCATGCTGTTTGCAACAATTTATAAAATCTTCAATTGTTTTTAATTCGATTGGTTTTCCAGCATTCATAGCTTTAATTTTCAACATCAAGTATCTTTCTAACAAAAACAAGGCAAAATTAGTGGTGGGAGCCCTGCATGCTAAGAAATCTATATATAACGAGCAGATGGTGTCTGTCTGAGCTATGACCCTATCTAATCTGAGCTTGATTCTCTCAATTTTATCTTCTGCTTTTCTGTATCTATCGAAGGTCTCTCTCTCTGTTGCATTCATTTCCCGAAGTTGCCTCTGCACCTCTTGGTATTTTTGCTGGGAAACAGTTTCTTGTTCAAGCCATTCTAATGCAAGCTGAGCCTATGCTAATTCTTCTTGAAGATTCAATATAATGGGGTCATTGTGTGTCATGACATCTTTGGCTTGAATGCTTGTCTGAGTACTTCTGCTATGAGAAGGGATGCTTTATGTCTATATTTATTTATTATGGGAGGTCCAAACCTCCGTCTGAGTAGCCATGTTGTAGGAGGGTACATCCTCCGTCTGGTTAGCTATGTTGTAAGAGGATACATCCTTTGTCTGGGTAGCTACTTCTACTAGAATTGCATGGCGTTCCTTTTGAGTGATAACAGGTTGAGTGGGTATGGGCGCAGTTTGAGTTCCTATAGCCCTCCCTTCATATGATTATGTTTGTACAACTGCGTTTACTATCTCCAGGGTTTTGTCTGGGACCTTTCCCACTGTGATTTCAATTATTTTTCTTCTGATCCTTTTTACTATTTTGCGAAGCTTCTGTCGTTCTTTCCTAAGCTTTTTCAATTTGGCTCTATACTTTTTCGGAGGAGAAACCATTATGTTGACAATCTCGTTAATAGTTTCTACTTTTAAAGAGCCTAGTTGCTCATCCTGGCTCTGTTCTAAAAGGACCATGTCTCCAGATTGGTTATCGGTTTCCCGAATTATTTTGGCTTCTTCTTCTTGGCCTATGCTTTTTGTGCCTAGGCCTACCCGGCTGGTTTCTACTGGAGGCGTGTCACCAAATTGGTTCTCTTCTTCTTGAATGGCCTATGCATCTGTTTTTGCTTCATGGCTTGCATCTTTTGAGGGAGATAGAATTCCGGCATCGCCAGAATTCTCTAGAGATTGGGTTTCTCCCAAATTAAGATTGAGCGGGCTTTCAGGCTGCATGTAATCATTCATGTTGGCCAGGACCTGGGCCAATTCAAAATCGTGCAACAAGTCACCTTGGGGACTCGTGTTTGGTGTTGAAGGAAGTCTCAATTCGTTTCTTTGTTCATCTCCAGAATGCCCTATTTCTTGCTCATGGTTATCATGGTCTTCTAACTATAACTGCAAGTATTGTTCACTTACTGGGCTAGATAATTCTATAGGTTGACTACTACTGCCTTGAGGATTTTCGGCTGCTCCTAATTTTGACCTCAGCCTTATGGATTGTCTGCGCTTTTGAGGTATGTTCCTTGCAAGGGTAGTCCTCTTCCTTTTCAGAACAGGGTTAGGTGCAGGCATGGCTAAACCTCCTTCGAGAGCTAATATTGGTTCATCCTAGCTTGATTGTTGATGGGCGAGGTTATAGCTAACTATTAGCTTGATCAAACAGTGGTGGCTTACTACGGTTTCTATGTGTTGGGACCATATTAGTCTTTCAATGGTTTCATGTATAAAGAATTCAATAATGCAGGTAAATTTACAAAGCACTTTCGTTTTAGAACTGCTAAGAGTTTGAGTTGACGCGGCCTTACCACGTCTTTGCACCCATTGCATGTAATGTAGTTCTAGACGATTCTTGCTAGTTCTCCCCATGGTTCTCCAAGAGAAGATGGTTGAATGCCTTTGCCCTTTTTTATCAGCTCCTGTCTTTCATCCCTGAACGCCTCATAGCATCCTGCAGCTTCAACTGCTTACCAGCCCATACTGGTCCTTCTGCCAGTAACCTGGATACTTCTGCTATCACAACGTCTGATACAGTGATTTGCCTGCCCCTTACCATGGATTTTCCATTTTGTAGATTTCGTAAGAATTCGATGGCAATTTCCTTGTTGGGTGGTCGAAATCTCATAAAGTATGCTATCCACCCGGCTCGAGCTAAAATTTCCCTTGCTGCATCAGAAACAACTTGTATTAGCAGTTCTTTGCGCACTGTTCTTCCTCCCATACTACTTGAATTCTACAAACAATAAGTGTAGCAGAGAAAACCCAACGACGAATAGAGCTGAGTGATGAAACAACAAATGTTTGTGATAGCTTTATTGGGTGATACTTTATAAACATCAATGCCATTATTAATGGTTTTTATAATACCACGTGCTCTGCGATCATGCAATGTCGTATCATTCTGCAAAATCCAATGAAAAATTGACAGCGCATTCATAAGTACACTGGAGGTCCTCCCCCCTTTGAAATAATAGGTCACCTACGACCGAATGAATGAAAGGATAACATGTTGGCGGTGAAGTACAGGGGCAATGGATTGACAAGATATGCATATGGATCATACAAGATACTGGAGTGGTGAAATCAAGGCGTGTACCGAGAATTATGAATAGGTGATAGGCTGTCGTGATGTGATATGATAAAGAAAAAGGGACAGCATGCGTAAGAAATAATACTTTACTGTCGTTATTCCACTTAAACTGTTGTGATTGATAAAAAAGGATTACTCATGCATAAAGGTTCAAGGTACGTTAGGAATATAATCTCTCCATAGAAAAGATAAAAACATAAGAAGAGGGTATTATAATAGTTATTGATGTAAAATAAAGCTTCAATACCATCAGCAGAGCTTCTATTGCTTGCAGGTGTCCATAACCTCGACAGAGTTTCTTTCTAACCCTTGGGAACCATGGTCCTCTGTGTATAATTAGGGAAGTGTCTTATGATGTCCATAGTAGAGACCAATCTGCTGTATTGGTAACTAGGTGAACACATTGCCATTCACTGGGAAGTAGCGAAAGTGGTAAGGTCGGCTCGTGATGAGACCTCCTGTTTCCAAGGACTTTGTTTGTTTATGCATCCATTGGATCATATCCCTGGTGTGGTGGCCATAGTGGGAATGCCACTTTTCTCCTTCCTTATGATCATGGTAGGCTGGCTCGTGGTGAGACCCCCTATCCTCCATATGTGGACAAAAATCATAAAACTATTAATATATATATATATATATATATATATATATATAGAGAGAGAGAGAGAGAGAGAGAGAGATTTTTTTTTAACAGTCTGCATTTTATACATAGAGGGTGGCTCATCACTCCTTAAGAGTAGGGATGGCGAAATAAGTTTGACATATCAATATAAAAAAATATACCCATAATCTTATTGATAATACCCAAACAGAGTTATACAAGAAAGGGGAAACCAACATGGTACATATAATCAATCAGTTTGGTTTATAGTGGAAATGAGGACAGTGAAGTGATATAGATAACTATGTCCTTTTCTTTTTTTCCTTTTTTTGATCATAAAAAAGCAATCTTGTTAAAGATGATAGTATTCAATGTATTTGCCTGTTCCACTAGACTCCATATTTGTTGTCCTTATTTATGTATTGTACCTTTCATGCCATTAAGAGGATCATAAAGAGTGAAACTGGGATGGTCTAGGGATGATTATGCAAGGAAGAGAAAGAGGATGTTCTCGAAAATATTCAAAAAGTGTTGTTTCTTGAAGGGAAGAGCAAAAAAACCCACACAAAAGTGTTGTTCCTTATAGGGAACAACAGTTGTTCCCTGTAAGGAACAACAAAGAAAAATACACAAAAAATGTGTTGTTCCTTATAGGGAACAACAACTATTCCTTGTAGGGAACAACAAAGAAAACAGTCACAAAACAGTGTTGTTCCTTGTACGGAACAACAAAGGGAATACATACGAAAATTGTTGTTCCCTGTAGGGAACATCAAGGGAAATATATGCTAAAAATTGTTGTTCCCTGTATGGAACAACAAATCAAACTGCACGCAAAAATTTGGCTGTTCCTTAGAGGGAACAACAGTTGTTCCCTGTAGGGAACAACAAAGAAAAATACACACAAAAATTGTTGTTCCCTGTAGGGAACAATAAGAAAAAATGCATGCCAAAATTGTTGTTCCTTAGAGGGAACAATAGTTGTTCCTTAGAGGGAACAACAATTGTTCCCTATAGGGAACAACGAAGCAAAATTCACACGAAAATTGATGTTCCCTGTAGGGAACAACAACTGTTCCCTGTAGGGAACAACAAAGCAAAATACACACAAAAATTGTTGTTCCCTGTAGGGAACATCAAAGCAAAATGCACGCAGAAATTGTTGTTCCCTATAGGGAATAGAAGTTGTTCCTTGTAGGTAACAACAAGGGAAAATACACATGAAAATTGTTGTTCCCTAGAGGGAACAATAGCTATTCCCTATAGGGAACAACAAAGGAAAACTAGAGAAAAAAAAACTAATATACAATCTATTATCCAAGCAAATCCAATCAAACAAAAAAAGAAAATTTATGTACAGGTTTCAAAAAAAGTAAATTCTTCACTGGACTGGCACTATGAAATGGTTGTCCTCTTTAGCAAGAATTGTATTGTGGAATCTTCTCGTAACTGCTGGCAAAAGGATTCCTTTGTAAGCGGTTTGTAATAGAGACGTATTCAATGTCCATTCGCTTTAAAAGAGTAGCCAGACCCATCAATGGTGGCTAATGTAAGGGTGCCATTATCATGCACCTCTTGTATCTCATAGGGGCCTAACCATCTGGTCTGCAGTTTGCCCGGGAAATCCTGGAACCTAGAATCATACATAAGTGCCCAATCACCTTCATGGAAGATCTTCTTCTTGATGAGGGAATCATGCCATTTCTCTCTTTGTTGTTGGATCAGTGCAGTATGCTGAAGAGCTGATAGCCAGATTTCATCCAATTCATTGATTTGAGGTAGCCTGTTAATCTATGATTCATTCAGATCCAAGCCTACTTCTTGAGCTATCCCCAATGTTTGAATTTCAAATTCTATTGGGAAGATAGGTTCTTTGCCAAACACTAGCTGATATGGGGAGTATCTTGTGGTATTTCTCCATGTTGTGCGATATGCCCACAAGGCTTCCAGTAATTGAGTAGCCCAGTCACGTCTATGTGATGCGCATGTCCTTGTTAGTATAGCCTCGATTAATTTATTGGTACTTTCTACCTGGCCATTTACTTGCGGGTGGTATGGAGATGTGATTCTATGCATGATATGATGATTTTTTAATGTAGCAACAATCTTATGTCCTACAAATTGTGGCCCTCCATCCGTGATTATTTCTCTAGGCAAGCCATACCGCACAAAAATTTGGAAAAGAAAGTGGATTACTGAGTCCTCCGTTGCCCTTGGTAATGCTTTTGCCTCCACCCATTTAGTCACATATTCTATTGCAACCAGTATATATGTCTTTTGATTAGATGATGGATTTATTGGGCCAATAAAATCTAACACCTAGCATTCAAAAGGTTCAATGACTCACTGTGGATGTAGGGGCATCTCGTCAGACCGTCCAGGGCGGCCCATTCTTTGGCAGCTATCGCATGCCTGGACAAACTTCTTGGCGTCCTTAAAAATGGTGGGCCAATAATAGCCCATCTATAAGACTTTATGACCAGTCCTACGGTCTGCAAAATGTCCACTGCAAGGTCCATTGTGGCAAGCTTTTAGGATGTCGAAGATTTTGTCTTCCTTGACACACCTTCAGATATGCATATCAGCTCCTGTGTGAAATAGGTATCCTCCGATCCAGGAGAACCGAGTGCTGCATTGTACTAATAGTTTTCTTTCACTGGGCACTAGGTTCTTGGGTAATTTTCCCACTGCTAGGTAGTGCGCAACATCCGCATACCATGGTTTTTTCACGATTACAACAAATAAGTGCTCATTAGGGAACTGGTCTTCTACTACTTCCGAGTCATCTGTCTTTGACACACGTGAGAGGAAGTCTGCTATCGGATTTTCCTTTCCTAGTCGAGCCTTGATTGTTATGTTGAATTCCTACAAAAGGATCAACCATTGTGTCACTCTTCCATTTGTAACAGGTTTATTAGCTAAATATTTAATAGCAGAGTGATCAGTATACAAAACCACAGGGTATCCTATTATATAGTGTCTGAATTTGTTAATAGCATAGATTACAGCTAGAAATTCTTTCTTAGTCACAGTGCAATTCAACTCAGCAGAAGTTAAATTTTTGCTGATGTAGTGTATCACATAAGGTTTCTTATCTTCCTCCTCACCGAGAACTGCTCCAATGGTCGTATCTGATGCATCAGATGAAATCTGAAATGGCAAATCCCAATTCGGTCCCCATAATACTGGGGCTGTTGATACTAGCTGTTTTAAATCTTCAAAAGCAATGTCACATTTTTCAGTCCATATGAAATCAATATTTCCTGTTAATGCATATAATGGTGCAACAATTTGGGAGAAATTCTTTATAAATATTCTATAATATCTAGAAAATCCCAAAAAACTATGTACCTCAGTTTGTGTGCAGGGGGTAGGTATTAAGAGGATTATCTGAATTTTTGCTAGATCTACCTGAATTCCAGCTGCTGAGATGTAGTGACCCAGGATGAGGCCTTCAGTCATCATCATGTGGCATTTCTCATGGATTGAGCAGAGCCTGGTAGAAATGCATCTTTGCAAAACTTTCTCTAGCATTTGTAATGCCGGCTCGAAGTCATCTCCATAGGGTGTAAAGTCATCCATGTACACCTAGAGTCCCTCATTTATCAAGTCTGAAAAAATTCTGAGTATGGCTCTTTGGAATGTGGCAGGTGCGTCGCACAGTCCAAACGGTAAGACCTTGTAAGCAAATGTTCCCTAGGGGCAGGTGAAGGTAGTCTTATCTTGGTCTTCAAGGGCAATTTGGATTTGGTTGTAGCTGTTGAAACCATCTAGGAAAGAAGAATTTTTTACCTACCAATGTGTCCAAGACCTGGTCGATGAACAAGAGGGGAAAATGATCTTTTTGGGTTACTTTATTAAGCTCTCTATAATCGACACATATACGCAATTTCCCATTCTTTTTAGGCACCACAACTACTGGAGATACCCAATTTCTATCAGATATAGGATAGATGAAATTTACATCTAACAGTTTTTGTAGTTCATCATTAACAACATCTTTAAGGTGAGGTTTAACCTCCGTTGAGGTTGTCGAATGGGCCTCGCATCTTTCTCTGTATAGATGTGGTGCATGCATAATTGAGGATCAATCCCTTTCATATCTAGGTAATCCCAAGTGAAAGCCTCTTTATATTTTCTAAGGAGTTGAACAAGCCTCTGCTCCTGGTCATCAGTCAGGTTTTTGTTAATGTTTAGGACTTTCCCTGGCTCAATTTCAATGGGTTTACTATTTTAAACAGTTTTTGTTGGTATTGTCTGGTCACTGATCTTCTTCAATTTCGTTATCTAGGGCTGCTTTGATCATGTGACATTTTAGCTTGGATACGACATTCAGTTGGTTGATGTAAGTGTTAATGATGTCATCTTTTCTTTGATTCTTAAATTCGAGAGGATCTTCTACAGTTAGCAGTGATCGAATGTTTTCAGTTAAATATGATATAGGTTGTTTTCTAGTTTTTATTATTGTTAGGCTTAGCTGAGATGGAGGATATAAAGCTAGATTCTTCACATTACTTCCTCTTGCTATAGTCATACTGCCTATTTGATAGATTATGTAAGCATCTGCGATTGCTAGCCAAGGTTTTCCTAGAATTAGGGGATTTCCATCTAGCCGGTTTCTAGGATTAATAATCAAGAAATCTACTGGGTATTCCCAAGAATCTATAGACACCATTACACCCTGTAATGTCCCTTCTAGTTTGACAACCAATCAGTCAGCAAGTTCCAACAAGGTCGTAGTTGGATCCAAGGCTGTAATGCCAAGTTTTTGACAGGTTGTTGTTGTGAGAATATTAATGGTTGCTCCTAAATCAACTAATGCATTGGGGAAGGAACATCCATTTATTTGTACTGTGACTATAGGGTTTGCTAGGTCCTCATATTTGACCGGTGTTTCTCTGCCTGATAATAAATCAGACAAAGTTCTGACTACATGGATAGTTGGGGTTGTTTTTATTTTCCTCTTAGGCTTTTTAGTACACAATTCCTTAATAGTTTTTGTGTTGATTGGAATGTCTTGAATAGCCTGGAGGAGGGGTATTTTTACACAAAGATTTTTTAATTCTCCCAGAAGGTTGAAATCAGGATATTCTATCGGGCGGGGTATAATCAATCTCTCTGGGAATGATGGAGAAGAGGTAATAGTTTGATCATGGCTTTTCTATTTAACGTATTCTCCATTTGAGGTGTTTGTTCTATAGGTAACAGATCTTCTATTTGTATGTTTTTATCCACCTCTAACTCAATTATCCATCCAGACCTTAATTTGAATTCATTACACTCCATCAACTTAATTTTTGGCTTTGGTCCTTCAATAATTTGTACAAATTGGATAGGTCTATTGTTGGGATTTGGGTTGGGTTGGGCTGGGAGGTGTGGTCGTAGATTCGTAGATTGGGTTGAGGGTTCTGCTGCAATGTGTAAGGTGCTAGTAATGTAGGTTGAGGTAGGGGGAATTGTTCCTGCTGGCTAGTTTGTAGGTCTTTTCCAACTTGACTGCCAGTTCTGGTTCTGTGAAGTGGAGGGTGGCCATTGGGATGGATATGTATTGTTCTGCCAGAATGGTGGGAAGTAAGAGGAATTTGACCAACTATTGTTTTGATTTGATTGATTGGACCAAGGTGGCATAGAGAATGGTTGTTGTGACCAATTAGGGAAAGGTGGCTACTTTTGCCACGTAGCTCTTGTGTATTGTTGAGAATTATATTGCAAGGGCTGAAAGAAAGAAGGTGGGTCAGTAGGTGTACCTGTTTGTCGTGCTTTCCATTGGCAACGTTAATTTAGTAGGTAAACTGGTTATGTTTCTTCCTCTGCCTCCTTGAAGACTGCTTTTAACCCTGGAAGTGATGGGTAGTTTTCTATGGCATGATCTTTAGCACATATGGCACAGGTCTGTACCATATCCAGCAAGTATTCTTTATGACTATGCTTCTTCCTACATCGAGGGAAAAAGATCACTAGGTTTTGTTCTGCTTGGCTTGCATGATGTCTAATTGCGTCGTCAAAGTTCCCAAGATATCTGTTTTGAAATCCTCCAGCAAGTTGCCGATTTCTGCACGAGTGATGCTTCCACGAGAGATTTTGCTATCCCTGGTGGTCATATTGCATTCTGCTGGTTTCAATCTCCTACTACCTCTTGAGCGCTTGATACACGAATTAATAATGTTAGCATAATATTCTTGATATATATCACCTTTACCCATAATATTTAATGTCTCTATCCATTGGTCTTTCATCCCTTTATTCAGTGTAGTTTTTAGTAGATTATCAGGCAAAGTTAGAGTTGCGTAAGGAGACCTTTGGAGGTTATATTGAAAACGCTCCACATACTCTTCCAACATTTCACTAGGTCTTTCTACCATTTGGAATATTTTGTCTTTTAGTTCCCTAAATCTGCAATAGTCCTGATATTTTTTAAGGAAATCAGTTTTAATTTGATCGCAATCATTTTATGGTGACCCCACCTAGTCCCATAAACCAACGCAGGGCTGCTCTTTTTAACATAGAGGGAAACAAATTTAGTTTCTGGGGGTTGGTGGTGTAATCATAACCCCGACATAATACATCAAATTCAAATAGAAATGCATCTTGATCCTCTGATGTAAGTCCATGGAAGGTAGGAATATTTTGTAGAGGGATAACTTTCATGGGTGCGTTGACAATTATGTCAATGATAGGATACTGTAATGTAGAGGTCTGGGGTGCTTGTGGATTATTGGCCATTTGATCAAATATATGCCAGTACCCTTCCAGGATCTCTGGAGCTAGAGAGTTATCCCTAGGATGTCTAGAAGGGGTGGGAATGATCTTAACAACACTCCCTTGGTTTGGGATACTGGGTGTCCTTTGCTCAATTACTACCTGAGGGGATCTTGGTTCCTCTGTTTCCCCTGTTTCTTCTCCTCCTTCATGAATATTACAAGAATTCCCTTCTTATGAGGGAATTGGGTGTGAATTTTCAATTTCTTGAAAACTCTACTCAGTTCCTTCCGTTTTATTATGGACCTCAGTGTAGGCTACAGGATCTTTGGAGCTAGAGAGTTATCCCTAGGATGTCTAGAAGGGGTGGGAATGATCTTAACAACACTCCCTTGGTTTGGGATACTGGGTGTCCTTTGCTCAATTACTGCCTGAGCGGATCTTGGTTCCTCTATTTCCCCTGTTTCTTCTCCTCCTTCACGAATATTACAAGAATTTCCTTCTTATGAGGGAATTGGGTGCGAATTTTCAATTTCTTGAAAACTCTACTCAGTTCCTTCCGTTTTACTATGGACCTCAGTGTAGGCTATAGATAGTGATCTTGTGGCCCGAAGGGAGACAGTAGGTTGTCTGGAAGCAATGGTTTGGGGACCTACTGATGGCTGAGATTCAGCTTTCTTAAGATGTCGTCAATAAAAGTTGATCGTCCAAGGGTCACTGGTCCCTTAGATTTTTCAGGTTTGGGAAGTCGAATTGGATTGTTTTCGGGTCTTTTCTTCTTAGTCATTCATGCAAACAATTCAAATGTTTATCTCTACCCTAAGTTCCTAACAACTCTGTTGGAAAGCAGGTGGGGGAGTAGGCATTTTACTTGCTTCTTACGTAGGTTCTTACCTTTCGTTTTTAATACAAAGTTCTCTCTCAACAGACAAGCATCAAACACCTACTTCACTTTTTATGTAATTGTGCTAAAAAGCAGGTGGAGGAGAAAGCACTTTACTTGCTCGTTACATAGGTTCTTACCTTCCATTTTCAATACCCAATTCTTCCTCAACAACAATTATCAGATATACATCACTCTTTGTAAATGGCTATAGTCTCCTGAGCAACAACGCCAAAATGTTGGTTGATAAAAGGTGCCTTTTAAAACTCCTAATTATTCGACATTAATCATCAACCCGGGCAAGTCCTCTTATTTCAAGAGTGTACACAGTATGTGGCTACTATTAATTTAGAGAGTAATGTTTCCTAAATTGTAGTATAGACCTTTTAATACAAGAGTAAATGGATGCATCTAATAAACTCAATTGCAATTATTAAAGGAAATACCAAAACTCAATCCTCTACCGAAATCAAATCTCACAACAATTCAAGTAAAAACAGCATCAACTGAGAGTACAGTAGTAATAACTCATTTCTTCTTAACTGATCTAATTTAAATCAAACTCAATCTCTAGTCAACAATCCAAATAGCAATGATATCAATCTGAGAGTCCAATAGCAATAATCAAACTCTTTACAGTTGATTAAATCAATCCGAATACTTATCTAAGTGACTTAATCTGCAATGAAGGTAAACTAAATCAAACGACAGTGTTGTAAATAATATAAAGCAGAGATATTATGTCAATATAGGAAAACAATAAATAGCGAAGAAGATAAAATCATAGAAAGCAGGAAGACTATCAAATCAATCACACTTGCAAGAATCAGAAATATATGACACAAAGAAAGAAGTTAAATCCACCAAAGGTCGGGCCCTTAGCCTCCAGCGAACACCGCAGAGCTACTTCAGATAATGCGAGGGAACAACAACTTCAATTATATATTAATCATCGAACTTAAAGAGCATTACAATATAGTCGTGTTCTCTCAACAACGAGAGTCTGTAATTACAATTACAATTCGAAAAATAACAGAGATTTTCTCCCCTTTCTTCTTACAATCATCGTCTTTTATAATCAGAAAGGGTAAAAAATAAATGTGATCCTGATTGCTAACTTCAGACATCTTTCCTATTCCACGCTGATCCCTCTAATTTGCTCTCAGCCTTGTCCGCAACCAACTCGTTCCTTCCTTTGCGTGTCGGATTTTGTTGTTCCAACATTAAGGAACAACAATCGTTCCTTTTGTCGCTTTCCTGCATAAGAAGGGTAAAAGTTAGCTAAATCGTAACTGCAAATAATTTCTTCATTTATTACCATAATTGCTCAATATATTAGCGCATTAAGGTATGGAAAAGATAAGAATCAAGGAAAAATATGATGATATTAATAGTAAATACATACCCATTTTGTAACTCAACAACAATATCTCTAGAAAGTTATGGAGAAATATAGAGAAGATCCAAAAGAATTTTATAGCTTATAATCTCAATATTAAAGGAAATACACCCTATCTTATCCTCCTCACAAAAGCAAGTCTTCCCCCATTGAGAATATGGCTAGGGCTAGTTACATAATTTATGCGAATAAGGTAAATAACATGGAAGACAAGAGGCTTCCTAAAATTGCTTCATACTCCAACCAAAACCATCTTTGATTCAAGCAGTAATGGCATAAGGATGTCTAGCCTTGTCTAAACCATTGTGGAATAAAGGAAGTGTTAATTTAAGCTAACAATGGTATGTTCTATGCTTACACAATTTACTTCAATGTTCCTTAGTAGCTCAAAAAAAATTCCAATTTCCAATAGCAATCACAATAATCACATTGATAGTAAAAGAAGATAGAACATGAAACAAAATGCAAAAACTAAATTCGAATTTCCAAAACAAATTCCAATTCCCAATAGCAATCACAATAATCACATTGATAGTAAAAGAAGATAGAACATGAAACAAAATGCAAAAACTAAACCAAGACAAGAGGACACCAGATTTGGCAGATGCTAAGGAAAAACCCTAATGTGGGGAAAACCCTTTGATCAATTCTTCTTATTATTAAATCAAAATTTCAACAAAGAGAGGGAGTACAAAAGTCAAATTGACTTGCCCAATACACAGTCAAAATAGCCCTGTAAATTTCTGCAGTTAAACTTCAGCGCTAACCAGAAAGTCAACACTGGTCAAAACAAGAACAAATCATCCTCAAAGAAACTCGCTCTTCCCCAGTCAAACTCAGCCTGATTAGGAGGACAAATTTAGCCCAAAATAGCTCGGTCAAAGGAGAGAGAAAATTGTTATAATTTTATGCGGCCAAATAATAGTCAATTTTGAACTCAACAGAGGTTAAACAACCCAAAATTTCTCGATTTTTGTGCCTAGAGATGTGGCCAAGAAAAGTCGCATCTTTGACCCAAAAAATGTATTCAAACTCAGTTGGTAAGTTCTCGGTCAACGCTGGTCAAACTTGTCCCAGAACTTTGAAATTTCGGTCTGTAATTCTGCCAAGAAAATCGTCTTCCTTGCCACACATGTGAGAGAGAGAAGCTACCCAATGTTGTACGAACTAATTATATGAAGAGAGAGAAGAATGTGTGAGTGATGAATGTGCCAAATGAGGTGTGAGGTCTCTTGTATTTATACAATTCGTTGTGGGTGAAGAGACACATCCATTGGGCTTCTTGAGCCTACATGATGATGAGGCCGACTTGAACAATTTGCACATGTGTGGACATAAATTCAAAATCACACTTTTTCTTGTCTGAATTAGATGATCTTTATATCAATCTTGGACCTCTTGAAATGAGGAATCCAATGCAATCATCATCTCCATAAAATGAGTTGTCCCAAGATGGAATTTGAACCTAGTTTCCAATTTTAACACTCCCTCTCAACTAGGGAGAATTCCAACTTCCAATCCATATGTCATCATCATGCCATCCTGTTGTCATGTAGCATCTCTTTCATCTCATCTATGCTTTGTTGAACTATTAAGTAATAATGAAGAAGAATCCATCAAGAGTGAGTCACAAGACCTTACTTATCTCCACTAAAAAAATTCAGTCCAGAGGTATAACCTCAAATGATCCCAGAGCAAGTTGTTGAACACCATGCATCCTATACATAGGAAGTATGACAATACACGATGCATCCATCGATATGGCTATGGTCCCTATCCACATTTCCAAACCCATTGGCCAGATGAGAGGTACTTCCCATGAGTCCCGGACAACATGGGTAGGATGTATGCCCGAGCATCAGCAAGAGAAGGTGAACCACTCATCCTATGCATATGTTAATCGTAGGGGAAGGTGAACCACTCACCCTACACACATGTCACTATGGGGTATCACAGGGGAAGGTGAACCACTCACTCTGTACATAGCGCACCACATAGGGGAAGGTGAACCACTCACCCTATGGTAGCTCATAACTCCAAGAAGTAACCAAGCCCACAAGAGCTCTTAGAGCTCAGTGTTCAAATCAAGTGGGACCCTCATGTGAGGGTCTTTCCACAACTCCAAGTCTCTCTCAGAAGGTTAATAATTTAACCTTCCCCAAATGCTTCGTGAGGATATCTGCAACTTTCTCATTAGTTCTGATGTGTTGGAGCCTTATTACTCCTTATTGTACCATATCCCGAATGAAGTGGTACCTGATATCAATGTGCTTGGAGCGGTTGTGGAACATGGGATTCTCTGAAAGGCGAATCCCACTCTATTTGTCGCAGAAGATCACAGTGGTATCCAACACATGCTCAAATAGCTCACTAAAGAGCTTCCTCAACCAAACAACTTCACAATAGGCCATACTAGCTGTAATGTATTTGACCTCGCTGGTGCTTAATGCAACTGATTTTTGCTTCCTGCTCATCTAATAAATTGAAGCAGACCCCAATGAGAAGCAACATCCAGATGTGCTATTACGATCCACCACACTGCCAACCTAGTCAGCATATGTATATCCATGTAGCCTCAAATTCCTGACAGTATATCTCAGTCCATAATAGATTGTGCCTCGAAGATATCTCTATAGATTATTAGCAACAATCCAATGTATGTGATGAGGATCGACCATAAATTGACTCAACGTGCTTACAAAAAAGCATATGTCAGGATGGGAGTTTGCCAAGAACATCAGAGCCCCCATAATTTGTCTATATTCAAAAGGATTTGTCAATACGGGCCCAACAACACTTCCACATAGCTTCTTAAAGTTGAGTTCCATCGGAGTAGACACGGACTTGCAATCCACCATCCCACATCTCTCGAGCAGCTTCACAATGTATTTTCCTTAAGAAAGGAAAATATCACTTGCCTTTTGCTAGGCCTACAGAACTAGGAAGTAGTGCATCAGTCCTAGGTCCTTCATCTCGAACTCAAAAGCCAACTCCCTCTTGCATTGATAAATGAGAGAGTTTTTACTTGTAATAAAGAGATCATCCACATAAAGGACCAGAATGAGAGGCTTGTCATTTTCAACCTTGAAATATAGGTTAGGGTCAACATCACTCCTTGTAAATCCCATCTTCATGAGATAGCTATCAATCCTCTCATACCAATCCCTAGGGGCTTGCTTCAACCCATATAGGGCTTTGTTCAATCTACATATGTGTGTCCTTTGATCCTGTACTTCGAACCCCTTAGGTTGTTACAAGTAGACTTCCTCCTTAAGTGAGACATGTAAGAAAGCAGTCTTAACATCCATTTGGTGTAGGATCCATCCTTGAGAGACAACAAGAGCAATAATCAAATGAATAGTGTTATATTAGGCAACTAGTGCAAATATCTCATCATAGTCCACCCCTTCCTTTTGAGAGAAGCCTCGAGCAACGAACTTGGTCTTGTATTTTTTAGCGCTTTCATCAGCTCCATGTTTGATTTTGTAAATCCATTTAGAGGTGACCATAGACTTGTCCTTGGGTCTAGGAATCACATCCCATACATCATTCTTCATGATGGATTTGTACTCCTCATTCATCACATCCCTCCATACTTGGTGTTTAACGACTTCTTTGAACGTACAATGCTCAAATTGAACAATGGTACTCATAGTAACAAGGTATCCTTGATACCTAGTGGGCTTCTTACTTTCATAAAATGACCCTCTTGGAGAAATATGATTTTCAATGTCTTCGAGAGTGTCTTTGAGCCACAATGGTCTTTTCATTGAGGTATAGGGATCACTAGGAGGTGGATCAATGGGATGCATCGAACCTTCAACATCGGTCTTATGCAACCAACTCACAAATAGATAGATCAATGACTTAAAAATTATCCTCTTCGAGGGGGAAGCCTCCTTTACATTACATTAATGAATAATTCTTGGATGATAAAAATGAAAATACCTCATTTGTATATATAGGAGTCTAAGGGGTCCCAATATAATCAGAGCCTACATAACAATAATAATGTAAGGGCACAACAATAACAACAAAGGGCTTCTATGGGACACAATAATAACAATATGGGTGTTACATGGGCACAACAATGACAATAAGGGGGATACACTAGTATTATAGGGACCTAACATGCCCCTCTCCTTAAAATTTTTTTGGATGCTTTTGTATAAAAATATCATCCTCCCATGTGGAATATTCAACGAGTAAGTTCCTCCACTTAATGAGATACTTTGAAATTGATCGATTCTGTAGCTATTGGGTTCTTGTTTCTATGACTTCTTCATGCTCAAATATGAATTTTCCTTCTTCATCAAGTTTTGGCAATGTTGTTTGAACTGGAAGCTTGTTACCTATAACCCTATTTAAGCATGAAACATGGAAAACTAGGTGTACTCAGGAAGATGTAGGCAACTCCAATTTGTATGCCATAGTATTAATCTTTTGCAACACCTTGTAAGGATCATAGTACTTAGGTGATAATTTATTATCCTTCTTAGCTTGCTTGAGAGACGTTTGTTTGTATGGTTGTAGTCGTAAAAATACCCATTCACCTACAACAAAACTTCTTTCACTGCGATGTTGATCTGCCTATTGTTTCATTTGATTTCGTGCCAGAGTGAGGTTATCCTTTCAGAGTTGGATAACTTGTTGTTGATGCTCGATGTGATCTTCCACTACTTGAACATTAGAATTTTCTCTTAAATATGATGTGATGGATGGTGGATGATATCCATAAATTTCCATAAATGGGGTCATTTTTGATGCGGTATGGAAGGAAGTGTTATACCACCATTCAGCTAGAGATAACCAATTGACACATTGTGTTTGTTTTTCAGATACAAATCAACGAAGATATCCTTCCAAACATTTGTTCACTATCTTAGTTTTCCCATGAAATTGAGGATGATAAAATGAGCTATGAGATAATTGAGTACCAAGACAAGAAAATAATTTTGT
Source organism: Pinus taeda (assembly GCA_000404065.3). NCBI lineage: Eukaryota > Viridiplantae > Streptophyta > Pinopsida > Pinales > Pinaceae > Pinus > Pinus taeda. The sequence goes on along the minus strand of APFE031035132.1, from coordinate 54,843 downwards.
CCAAAAATTTCAAGTGAAAATGGGATCTTTGTCACTTCTTATAATCTTTGAATTTCCTTGAAGCTTTTGAATTGTTTCCATAAATGCAGTAGAAACTGTGTTGCTTTTAAATGGATGAGATAATGCACAAAAGTGTGCATACTTGGTAAGTATATCAACTACCACCATGATGACACTCTTTCCTTCAGACTTGGGTAAACTTGTGATAAAATCCATTGATACCTCCTCCCAATGCTAACTTGGAATGGCTAAAGGTTGTAGCAGACCCTTGGTATTAACTATCTCACCTTCATTTTGTTGGGAAACCAAACATTCTCCCACAAATTTTTGAATATCAGATTTAATGCCATCCCAAAAAATCCTTCTTGACCCTATGGTAAGTTTTTAAAAATCTGGAGTGCCCTCCTAAGGAACAGGTGTGCAATTACAAAAGAATATTTTGTTTGAGTTGGGAATTCTTATAAAGATATAAGCGATCTTTGTACCATAATGAATCATTTTTCCAACTAAATGTATCATATGTACTCAAATCTTGTTGTAACTTTTGAATGAGTGACCACACCTCTTCTTGATTATTCCATTCATCCCTTGCTTCAGTTATCCACTCAGGTTGGATAATAGAAATTGCACAAAGTAATGATTCCACATCCTCATCCTTTCTTGAGAGTGTATCTGCAACAACATTTTGCTACCCATTTTTGTAGATGATTTCAAAGTCATAACCCAACATCTTTGTCACCTATTTTTGTTGCTCTTTTGAAGATAATATTTGTTCCAAAAAGTATTTAAGGCTATCATTATCTATTTTTACCTTGAAGTGTCTTCCCATTAGGTAAGGTCGACATTGCTTTAGTGCATATAGTATTTCCAACATTTCCTTCTCATAAATAGGTTTGTGTAAATACTTTCCTTTGATTGGAAGAAATTCAAAAGCAATGGGTCTTCCTTATTGCATTAAAACAACACCAATTTCATTTCTTGAAGCATCACATTCCACAATAAAAGTTTTTGTGAATTTTGGCGTAGCTAAGACCGGTGTTTGGCACATTTCATCTTTAAGATGTTCAAAGGCCTTCATTGTTTCTGAAGGCCAAGAAATGCATCTTTTTTTAGTAATGATGTTAGAGGTGCCTTTATTCTCCCATATTTCTTATCAAACTTGTGATAATACTCTATCAACCAGAGAAATCCTCGAAGATGCTTTGTGGTTATGGGGATTTTCCATTCCTTAATGGCTGTAATTTTGTTAGGGTCTACCTTAACACCCTCATGAGATACAATATGACCTAAATATTCCACCTCCTATACTCCAAAGAAACATTTGGAGGTTTTTGCATATAATTGTTTCCCCGCCAATAGTTTGAGCACCCTGTCAACATGTTGAACATGATCCTTCTAAGACTTGTAGATTAGTATATCATCAAAAAATACTAACACAAATTTCCTAAGGAAGGGTTTGAAAATGGAATTCATCAAACCTTGAAATGTGGAAGGCGCATTAGTAAGGCCAAAAGGCACGACCAAAAATTCATAATGACCCTCTATTTTTTTTTCGGAATTTCTTTAGTCTTCATTCTAATTTCATGTTATCTTGAACGAAGATCCAGCTTGATGAAGTAAATTTCTCCACGTAATTCATCCAAAAATCCAATAATGATGGGAACAAGAAATTTATCTTTAATAATGAGCTTGTTGATCTCCCTATAATCTAGACACATATGCCATGATCCATCTTTCTTGTGCACCAATACTACTAGAGCAGAGAAAGAACTTTGACTAGGTTGAATTATACTAGCCTCTAGCATTTATGCAACCATACATTCAATTTCACTCTTCTTGGCATAAGGATATTTGTAATGCCTGAAGTTTGGAGGAACACTTCTTGGAATCAAGTGAATTGCATGATCATGATCATGAATACGTGGGAGGCCTTTGGGATTATCAAACACCTTGGAATGATTGTCTAAGACTTTTTGGAGATCTGGATAAATAGATTATTTCAATGTTTGAACCCCTAGTGTGCATAATTGTGCAATTTTTCCATGTTGTTCTTTCTTCATAAGCTTTGTCATGTCATTAGAGTTGATTATCTTTCTTGGTTTCCCTACTATACTCCTTAATTCAACTTCCTTTCCTTCCCAAAAAATTTTCAAGAAAAGTTATTTAAATTGAAATCTATCATCCCCAAATATTGTAACCATTGGACTCCTAGTACAACATCGGTGCCATCCATGGGAATGGAAAGCATTGGATTATTTAATACATATTCCCACATGGTTAGCTTGATGTTATGACACTTTCCAGACCAATTTATAGTTCCTCCATTTGCAACCATCACTTGACACTTTGGTGCTAGATATAAGAAGCTATTCAATTCCTTGGTTATCTTACAATGAATAAAATTATGGGTACCACCCGAATCAATTAGCGATATTACCTTTTAATTCTTGATATATCCTTCCAACTTGAGAGTTTGAGGAGTGGTAATTCCTGCCAATGCATTACAAGATATGGTCGGATTCATTTCTTCTTTCTTTAAGGTTGGTTCCTAGTGTATATCCTCCTCTTTTGATGTTTCTTATTCCCTTTCTTCCTTCTCTTCATAATCTATGTAGAATAATTTCTTCTCATCACACTTATGGCCTTTAGTGTATTCGCTATCGCAACTATAACAAATCCCTTTTTCTCTTTTTTCCTCCAATTGTTGTGGGTGTCAACCTTGTAGGTTGTGGAAGGCTAGGAGCAACAACACTTCCATCTTTATAGTTGTGAGTGGTAAACTTCCTTGTTGCCATAATGTTTCTTTCAACTTTTCTTGCCACCCTAAATGCCTTCTCTAATGAATCAGGTTCCCAAAGGCGAACCTTGTGTTGGATGTTATATTTTAAAGTCCCTATGAAGACATCAATCCTATGCTCCTCTGGATTATCAATTTCCCTAATATTTAATTGTCAGAATTCTTCAATGTGCTCCTCCATTGAACCCTTTTGTTTAAGATTTATCAATTGGCTAAAAAAGGTGTTGCTCTTTGTATCTTCATAATGGGCTATCATTTCCTCTGTAAAAATTGACCAGGTGGCAAGTGGTTTCCAAGAACAAATCCATCTATTCCATACAAACTAATAGTGTTCTAAATATAAAGATGCAATACGTACCTTTTGTGAGGGTTTCACATCCTGTAGATAAAAATATTTCTCCATCTGTAGTATCCACGTTACTAGGTCCTTGCCATCAAACTTCCTCATGTCTATCTTTAGAATGTGGTGGTTATTAAACACCATATTGGAGTCTCTAAAATCATAATTCATATTCCTTTTGTCTTCATCATTATTTTCATGGGTTGCTTTGTCACCACTGGGAAGCCTTTCTTCTAGCAACTTTGCCAAACCTTCCTTCAACCCCACTATCTTGATATTCATCATTGCTTCCATGTATTCTTTTAAACCATCATTCAAAACTCCCACGTTCCTTTTTATACCATCTATCTTAACTCCCATGTTCATTTTTATACCATCTATCTTAACATTCATCATGGCTTCCAATTCATTTTTTGTTACTTTTTACGAGAGTGAAATTTATTGCTCTTGGTCTTGTAAATTTGATATATCATGTTACGTATATTCCTCTTCTTCATGCGTCATAGACGAGATTTCTGGTTGCTTACTAGGTGTGTCCGTTTTTTTATTTCGAGGTATTTTGGAATCAAACAATGATATCTATGCTTCAATATACCCCCTGAATCACTTCAAACTTACTTTTCAAACAAAATTTATGCATTTTTTTTAGAAAGATGCCTTTTTCTTGCTTTTTAAGAGTGTTGACGGTGCTAGATCCGCAAACATTTAGGGGATCTCCTTGATATGAAGTCCCAATTATACCTCACACCATTTGTTGTAGGAATCCCATCCGGTATGATGGCCCATTTTCCATATACTTAGATATTTTCTTTGGCTCTAACTTTCAACACATGAGAGTGTTGCAATGGTACCTTTGAAAAGCAAGGTGAGTGTACCTAGTGAATGTGTAATGTAACTGTGTCTAGATTATCTTACTGCAAAAGGGGGAAAAAATGAGCCTCTAAGTGAGAGGTAATAGTACCACCTAGGAAGAGACACACACAAACTAGGAAGGTCTGTCCAACATCCAACGGAATAGTCCACAATAGATGTGGCAATCGTTAAAACCAAAGAATAGGAAAAGGTCCTTCTACCATCTAACAAAATAGTCCACAACAGATGTGATATTTTTTATAACCAATGAGCGGGGAAAGGTCTGTCTAGTATCCTGCAAAGTATTCCACAAGGATGAGACATCGGTGACAACCATAACATCACATTCCCAACAAGGTAAGCACTAAAACAACCAAAATAGTTCAACTATCTTAGTACATGTGAAGCAAACATGAAATATAAATGCTCACAGAATAGTCTTACAAACATCCATAAGTCATGCATGGAAAAGTGCTAGCATGAGAAGGATTCTGTATTAATCAAAAGTTCTAAGACACATCTTTACATCATACATCACTAGCCCCAGTAGTGGGACATTGGAGCCACTCCTTTCTCCTCAAAGAACTAACTGAACCTCTCTATGCTTCATGGGAGGAGCCAAGGTGAAAAGTCCCTTGCTCATACAATGAGGGGGTATATATAACCAAGGGGTGATGATTGACCCTTTTGACTCTTTGACTACCCTCATGACTATTCAACTTCCTATGATTTTTCAATTGACATGACTCTTCATATTCATGTGTGTCCATTGGACTTCTACTTTACATTACATTTGGTTTATAATATACATGGCTCATAATAGTGATGTGGAATTTGATAACTCATGACACATCTTGACATGACACTACTAACATGGACTGGCTTATTGAGGTGGAAATGTCAAGTCGATGTTGCTGCTGGTTGATAGATGTTTTCTTAGATGTGCTTTATCTTCTCCTCATGCGGGGTCTTCAATGATCTTTGGTCTTGGGAGGTGGTTGCATACATGTGCCCCTTTTTCTTTCTCTTGATGGGTTTCTTTGTCTGTCCATTTGTAAGTGAGTCTTCAACCATGTTTCCTCCTTCTTCTCCTTATTCATCATCTCGCTATGATCTAACAGTGTCCCTGCTCCTACAATTCACTCACGACGGGATGACAACAATCTGAAAACTCCTTAGTCTAAGATGGTGCATTATCATCCATGGACTAAACTTGGGACAAGTCATAGGTTGTGAGACAGGGCTCAGTGACTGCACATTGCGTAGTTCCAGTTGGCAGGGAGAGAGCTTGATCACTAAGGTTGCACGAGCACAACTTAGGCTTGACTAAGGAGATTTTGAGCACAGTCCTCACCGAGGAGAAAAATCGTACAGTGGCTACTGGGAGAGAGGATTGTGTAGTTCAAGTCAACAGTGGATGGTGCAAGGTGAGGCCAAGGGAGGTCAAATATGCACAATTTTTAGAGGCAAGGAGGATTGGGCAATAAAGAGGCCTGGAAGCCAAAATTGCATAGTTCTAGAGGACAATGAGCTCCGACTGAGGGAAGACACTGGGGAACACTTATGCACAATAATGGAGGCTAACGGAGGTTGGGATCTATGCACACTGCAAGATTCCAATAGGAAAGGGAAAATCTTGAGTTAAAGTGTCAAATGTGTAGTTCAATTTGGACTAGAAGGAACTGCTACACAATTCTGGGAGTCAAGGAAGGTTGTTGAACTTTGGAATTTCGCAATGCAACTGCCCTGGAGGATAGTGACTGTGCATTGCTCAATTCCAGTCAAAACGGTCACATCATTGAGGGCTGAGACTGCGCATTGTGCAGGTCAGCCGAGGCCTAGTGAAGCTGAGTTGTCCAATCGTGAAGATTTCCGAAAATGGCTAAGTGTGAGGAAGAATATGGACTTGTGTTGAACTCAAACTGTGTTCACACACTTAGAATAATTCGATGACATGGCAACCACAGACCATCGGAACAACAATTAAAGCATTACCCTCTAAGTGACTATCTCACAACAAGAAATGACAAGTGTGACACTTGGGATAGAATTTTAGGATGACCGTGACGACACTTTTGTGAAAGTGCCCAAGAATTTGTGTATGAATGTGACAAGTATTTACATGGCTAGGACAACTTGTATACATAGTTATTGACCTTCAAAATCACCAGGAAAAGTTCGCAAACATGACATAATAACAAAACATGCCAAAAGACAACAATTGATCCAACAAGTGAAAGGGAGCGAGGCACTTAAAGGAAATACATGGAATAACTTTTAGTGCTTGCAACCAATGCATGTCATTGAAGACATAATGATATGGTAATGATAACCGGTGATTCATGCTACACTATGAGGTATATTTCAAAATATATGTTTTGTTTTCCATACCTACCCTCCAGAGGGTTATGCATCAGATGGAGTCTTCATGCGGTCTCAATCTTCTATCATACTCGGGTTCCTTGGTCTTCTTATATGATAACTATATTTTCTGCTCGGTTGCTTGAGAGCCATCTAGCATGTCATCCTTCTTAATCTCCTTCTTCATCATCTTGTCATATCCTGGTAGAATTCTTGTATCTGTAATTCACTCATGACAAGACGACAACAATTTGATAAACCCCTAGTCTAAGATGTTGCACAATTGTGCACTTCAAGAAGCCAAGGGTCAAGATTGATCACGAAGATTATGCAGTGTGCAGCTCAGGCTAGACTAAGGGAATTTTTTGCATAATCCTCACTAACAGAAGGAATTGCGCAATGGCCACTAAGAAACCAATTTGCGTAGTTTAAGAAAGTAGTTTTTGCTAGGGGATAAGGCCCTAGGAGGACACATCTGCGCATTTTTGGGAGGCAAGGTGAACTGGGCAGCTGAGATGCGTGAGGGACAAAACTCCACAATTTTTGGAGGTAGTGGGTTCTAGCTGAGGGAAGGACATTGGAGGAAGAATCTGCATAGTTTTGGTTGCCAAGGGAGGTTGGGATTCATGTGTATTTTGCAGTTCTAGCAGGCAAGGAAAAGGCTTGAGGGTTGTAGAGGCAAAGTGCACAGTTCAGGAAAGATGGATGAGGCTAGGTTGCTAGGAGTACTATGGAATTTGGCTAAGTGTAGGATTAGTGGACTGGTGTGAACATTGATAGAACTTGGCTATGATAACACACTTGAACGACTAGTGATACAACATAGACCATCCAGAACATATGAAAACATTCTTCGCTTAATGCAAAAACCTTTGTGGCAACTTACAACAAGTACAACTGGTGATGGAATTTGTGAGGATAAAGGAGACACTTGTGTACTAGTGCATGAAACTTTGGAAATGAGTGTGAAACATGTCTATATGATGAGAATGGCCCATTTTCACAAAGATTTCCCCTTGAAGCAAAACAGACTTCTCTTTGCATGACAAGCGATGATGCCCATGCCTGAATATGACACATACTATATAAATATAAAAGCATGAACAAATCTTAAGATCGAAGAAGGGAGCTTGAAATCATCATCTTACCAATAAGTTACTAAGGAATGATCAATCAAATGGTCCACACTAGGCTCCAAGAATTTAATATAGGCCAAAATTTTGGAGGATGTTGCAACTGTTACAATAAGGAGCTAGATATTACAGTTGTTGTATCTCTGTAATTACATATCTCCAAGATCTAAAATTATGTCATGTAGTAGCCCTTTGAGTCTTATTTCCCCAAGTCAGACCAAGATTAGATTCTTCAAGAAATAGTTATGCCCAATCTCCCACAATGACTTGATTATAGATTCGTTCAGTAGAGTGAGCTTGTATGGAGTGCCACATGTCACAGTTTTGACCTTCGGCCCTGAAAATGATACCCAAAAAAATAATTATATCCTCTTTCTGTCACTCTTTATGAAATGTAAATCCGATGCTCAGAGAGAAAGTTATGACGATTTTCCATAGGTCGCCTGTTTGAAATGGAATTCTAGAGCCTGCAAAAAACCTAACTCCTCGGATCATATCTCCAAAAAATATACGAATACAACATCTAAAATTCGTACACGAAGTTCATCATGATTTCAGCTCCATCTGGTTGAAATTTGATCTTCTAAAGCTTTGTAGAAAAAGAATTATAGCGAAAATTCCACGATGGCCTGTTTGAAGCAGTGAAACCCTAGAATCCAAAGCTATGATACCAAATGTTATGGAACCAACTCACAAATAGATAGATCAACGACTTAAAAATTATCCTCTTCGAGGGGGAAACCTCCTTTGCATTACATAAATGAACAATTCTTGGATGATACAAATGACAAGACCTCCTTTGTATATCTAGGAGTCTAAGGGGTCATAATATAATCAGAGCCTACATAACAATAATAATGTAAGGGCACAACAATAATAATAGTGGGCTTCTATGGGGCACACAAATAACAATATGGGGGCTACATGGGCACAAAAATAACAATAAGGGGGATGCACTAGTATTATAGGGACCTAACAATCAGGCATAATCTCACCAAACTGAGGTTCATCCTGCTTTCTTGTAGCTTCATCATTCTCTTTTCCTAGAATGGGGAGATCCTATCTTTCCCAAGTGCGGTGTCTTCATCGAATATAACATCATGGCTTACTTCCACATCTCGTTGACCAGGCACATAGATTCTATATGCCTTGCATTTTTCATTGTATCGCATAAAAGTTCCTTTCTTCTCACATGCTCCCAACTTGTTTCTCTTCTCTTTAGGCACATGAAAATATACGGGACAAGCAAATATTCTAAAATGAGAAACATCATGTTTCTTACCAGTGAAAACTTCTTCGGGTGTCTTGAAATTAAATGCTTGATGTGGACACCTGTTTTCAACATATAAGACAGTATTTGCAGCTTCTCCCCATAAGAACTTTGGTAGACCTAGATCATGAGGCATGGCACAGGTGGCTTCGATGATTGTTCGATTATTTCTTTCAACAACTATATTTTGCTCAGGAGTGTATGCAACGGTTGTCTCCCTCTTAATGCCATACTCTCTACAATAATCATTGAATTCCTTTGATTCATATTTAGTCCCATTGTCGGTCCTCAATATTTTGATATTCTTCCCTATTTGATTCTCCACCAAGGCTTTGAAAGCATAGAACTATTTCAATAATTCATCCTTCTTCTTCAAGAAATAGATCCATGTTTTGCAAGAGAAGTCATCCACAAATATAGCATAATATAAGTATCCTCCTAATGATGTTACGGGTAACATACCAAATAGGTCAGAATGGACCAGTTGAAGAATATCAGAAGTTTGACTTTCGCTTGAGGGGAATGGTCCCTTGTAAGTTTCCTAGACACACAACCCTAACAAACACCTTCATGATTCATTTTGAAATCGAGCATACCTGTGACCATATTCCTTACCCTAGGTAACGTTTTGTAATTAAGGTGGGAAAATCTCTGGTGCCACAATTCAGATTGAAGAGAAGTGTTGCAAAACATGGCTTCCAAAGGACTTCCTCCAACTTGATAAAAACTATCAACCCTATATCCAAGTGTACATGCATATTTAGGGTTTCTTTTCCAAACACATACCTTTCCATTAATGAATTCTACCTTGAAGCCTTTATCTTCCATCACAGAAATAGATACCAGGTTCTTCTTCAAATTGGGCACATACAATACTTCTTGTAGATGAATGGTTTAACCTTGATTCAATTGAAGAGTGACAGTGCCTATTCCTTTCATGGGATAGGTGACATTATCTCCAAGTATGATTTGTAAGTTAGTATTCTTTTCAACCAAATTTGAGAGGGCCTTTTTGTACCCAATGAAGTGCCTTGAGGCTCCACTATCAATCAACCAATGATCCAATGTATCTAGAGGAGAGTCAGTAGATAAAGTGGAAATACGATAAAATTCATTTTGTTTTTCTACAGCATTACTTTTTGCATACCTGTAATTTCTTGATATTTTGGGAGGACAACCATTTCCATATTGAGCACTGGGAGAATTCCTCTTTCCCTTGTTGTTGAACTTGTTGTTCCTTTGATTTCCATTGCCTTTGTAGTTGTTGTCATTGTTGTTGTAATCATCCCTTGGAGTATCCTTCTTGTGAGGAAACTCTCTAGCATAGTTGCCAAACCTATTGAAAATGTAGCATCTTCTTTTTCTTCCTTCTTTAAATCCCAATTTGAATCCTTGACCTTGTTTCCTTGGACCAACATTGTTCTTCCTCTTAGCATGAGTGGAGAAAGCAGTGGGATCATTTCCATTTGAGGGCTTATCTCTCTTCATTATCCATATTTCTTCTTGAGCGCATCTAGCCAATAATTCATCAAAACTCAAAATCCTATCATTATTTAGGATGGTGGTGTTAAACACATCCCATGCTATTGTAAGACCTCCAAGTGCAATAAGAGTGAGCTCCATGTCACCAAAAACTTCTCCAAAATAGAAGATCATTCTTGCTTTCGGTAATCCTCATGAAGTGGCATTGAATCGACTCTCCTTTATCCATCTTGATGTCTTTCAACTTGTTCTCAAGAAAGAGGACGTGATTTGAATTGTTTAATTTAAACATCCCAGCCAACTTATCATACATCTCCTTAGATGTTTCCAATCAGAAATATAGGAAACCAAATGCTTTTGAATGGAGTCTACAATAATTTTCTTAGATTTGGCCTCACCTTTCTTTTACTTTGTTTTTGCAGCAGCAGGTGCATTTGAAGGAGGCTCCACCAATCTTCCTTTTACATAGTCTGTAACATCATTCTCTTCCAAAGTCAAATCCAATGTCATATTCCAATCATGATAGTCGTATATTCCCTTGAGCTTTTCCTCAGATTTGAAGTATGATGTATTCGTCATTGAAGCTAGACCAATATTCTTGTCCAACAACTTTCCTTAGTGCTTCTTTTCTCACTCTTGCTTGGGATTTATCTTCACCTGGGCTCTGATACCATGTTAATTTTAGTTAACAATGGTATGTTCTATGCTTAACACAATTTACTTCAATGTTCCTTAGTAGGCCAATAACAATTTCCAATTTCCAATAGCAATAACAATAATAACATTGCTAGTAAAAGTAGATAGAACATGAAACAAAATTGATGCAGGGGCATTTAGTTCAAAAGAAGCATTGTATTTTAGTAGACATAGTGGGGTCTTTTGTTTTAAGGAAGTTGGTTTCCTAAGTGTTGAATTAATGTAAGTATTAAGGTTTTGAGTGATGTTAATGAGAGAAGCTAGAATAGGGATTTAATTAAGTATAGTGAGACATATTTGTAAAGTTCTCGAATGTAGGAGAACATGAGAGAATCAGGATAGTTGAGAGATTGAGAGATTTGAGAATCAGTTGTAAAGCTTAGATTAAGAGTTAGTTCATGATTTTGTGGATTAGAGAGGATCCTTAGAGATAAGGAAGAGATTTTAGGATTTTGTTGAGAAGGTTATGGATCTAAACCAGGAATTGGTTGTAGAATCCTTTTGTATAATTATAAGCCTAAAAGGTGTAGTCAAGTTAGCTAGTTAGTCAAGTTAGATAGTTAGCTGGTTAGCAAGTTAGAGGTTGTGAGTTAGAGGTTTGATTGTAAGCCTACAGGTAGGTAAGAAAATAGAGGCCACTGATTAGAATATTAGGCCAGAGAGAGAGAGATTTGTATGTAAATATTTATTTATCAATACAGAGAATTCGATTTTGAGTTGTGTGGTGCGTATTGATTAATGGAGTTATGAATTGTGTGTGAATTAGAATTTTATGCATAGTATATGTATGCAGGCGAAGTTCGAGCAGAACACAAAGAAGAAGGGGAGTATGAAGGATCGTGGTTTGATCGTTGAATCTGACCAAAGTATCCAAGTGAAGATCAGGGATGATAGTGATTAAGAGTACACAGAATTAAGTCCAAGAGGGGGTTGTGTTGCATGAAAACTAAAGACTCGAAACCCTGAAGTAAACTCGAAACCACAGAAACGCTAGAGAAATAGCATAAAACTGAAGTAAAGGGAAGGATAGAGAAATGAGGTGATGATGTACAGGAGTTGTTGGATCTATGAGATCAATGAACGAGGTTGAAGGTGATGGGAAATCAAGATTAAATCGCACAGCATAAAGTAAAAGAAATGAACAGCGGAGATTAAACCCAAGTGCTTGTGGAAGGTGAATCGCAGAAGTTGATCTGGATCGTCAAATCAACAAATCCGTTAGATCAATGGTTATCGCATGGGAAAAATGCGTGAGTGTTATTGTGCGATAAAAGTAGTTTTGTAGGTGGAAATGGTTTATCGGGTGGAGAAAAAATGGTAAGTGGTAATTCAGAGTGGTCACCTAATTCCATTTAGCAGTCGACACGTAGCACGTCGGAGGAGAGAGGAAACTACTTTATCGGGTGGGTAATCCTCATACAAGTGGCTCATCTGATATCATTGTTGACCGTTGCATCAAGTGTTCTTTGATCAACGGCGAAGGATCGCTGATTAGTTTATTGATCGGGTGAACCAACAACTGTTGAATTGAATGGTAAGATTGATGGCAGAGACTGAAGCTGATAAGGCTTGGGCCTGAGCGGACCCAAGAAGTTTATCAACACGAGTTAAGTGATTTGAGTTCTGGCGGGTGAATGGGTTTAAGTTGTGATATGATGCGACGGTCGTTGATATGATGGAGTGAAATAAACGGTGGAGGATGAATGCGATAAAGGTGAGCGTCGGAAAAAGTGTAAAGCCCGTGGATTGGCAGAAAGGTAAAGCTAACTGAGTTATGTGTATTTCTATTATACTAGAGTTATAATATAAATAAAGGAATTAAATGTACTTTGGGTTAAGTTGGGTTTAACCAAAGTCCTAGACCATGGTTTGGGTTGATAGGAGCGGGTAATAAAGATATTAACCAAAGTTGTTATGAAGGTTGAAGGGTTGAGTTATACGGTTCTGCTCAAATGATTAATTAAGTGTCAAACTGTGGTTAGTCAAATAAAATGTTTCTGCATGAGATTTAATTAAGAAGCCTTAAACCTTGGTTTAAGAAGGTTTTCACCATGGATTAGGTGATTAATTCCTGGGACCAGTGACATGCAATTTTATTTGCATAATGTGGGTATTGTCGGCTTAGCCTGACATCATTTGGTATCAAAGCAAAATTGTGGTTGAAACAATTGATATTAGAGCAGCACAAAGAAATTCTGTGTAAAAGATCTTTGAGAAAATTTAGAACAAAGTTATGTTTTAAGATGTGTATGTAGGTAAGAGGAGATCAGTTTCTAATTTGACAAACAATAGGCACATAGAGATAATATGTAGCAGAACTTGCAGATGCAAGAAACAGAGAACAATCCATTCAAAGTGTAGGAGAATGGTAGAGCAAGATCATGCAGAGATCTTAAAGGTGAGATGATGTTTTTTTTTTTGGATTGTAGATTACTGTGGTGTGGTTTCTGAGAGGAGTTCGAATTTTCCACAGTGCTCATGATGTTTTTTTATTTTAATTTGATTTGAAGATTGGAGATTTTTTGGTCTTTATATTGTTGCACAGGTAGCAGCATAAGAAGGTGAGAATATTGCAGCAACCTAGAGTAAGGATTTCTCAATTGGTTCCAGAGGAAATAACCAGAGAGATGCCAAAAGACTGAGCTCAAAGGAGAGAAATTTGGTGAGGCATATGTAGCACAAAGGAGACTTGTTACTACATGGGTTTTGTTGCAATCACAAAGGCAACTCCACAAAGGATGTGGGTAGAATTTCTAAGGGATGAAGGACGCTGGTAAGAGTTTCTAGGTGAAAGAAGAGGTGGTCAAAACCTAGTATTTCATTAGTGACTGAAATACAAGAGGACAATTGTATTCTTAGAAGGTGCAGATGAGTTGAAGCCTAGAAGGAGTAGAGAGAAGTGCTCAAAAAAGGTTCCAGAGATAGAGAGCCAAGTGCTTGCCAAAAGACCAAGTACAGAGGAAAGCTTGGTGAGGTAAGTGGTAGCAGGGAGGACTTACTATTGCAGAGGCTTTAACGCAACTAATAGTAAGTGAGTAAGGAGCTCATGAAGATAGAGAAGGAGAAAATGACTACTGATAGTCATAGCAGAGGTTCTGAGGAAAACCATAGCAGAAGAAAATGAAGGAGGATGTCAAGGCAAATGGCAAGAGAATGAATCAAGAGGAAATTGAAAAAGAGATTGCTGAGATGAAAGAACAACTCAATGTATTAAGGATGATACTTGAGGAAAACCAAAGACTAGGTTGGGTCTTGAAGAAAAATCCAGTAAAGTGGTCTAAGTTACAGAGAAGGCTACAACAGAAGCAAGTAAAGTGGCTGATGGAAACACTCAGAGAAGCTGAGTTGGAAATGGAAGTTTCCATTTGTGAAGCAGAGCAGGGTGAAGTTCTGGGTGAAGAAGAAGGAATTATTGATGATTTTTTGAACTCTTGGACGAATGCAGACCAACAGGAGAATGTAAAACCTTATATTGTTGAATCTAATAATTTTGATGTGATTACAGGTTTTGCAGAGGATGAGCAATCTTTTGAAGCTGTTAAAAGTATGGAAGAGTATCTTTCAGAAGATAAAAACTTTGAAGTAAAGAATGATGGAGAATGTCTCTTGAATGAGAAAAACAATGAATTATTGCAGCATAATTTTTTTTGTAATACATTGATGTTTGAAGCTGTGACAACACAAGAAAAAATTCTTGTGAAAGGAAATGAAATTCAGTCTAAATAACTAATATGTGAAGCAACAATTGAGACTATTGAACCTTGTAATTTTCAAATTGATAATTTATGTATAAATGCAAGAATCATAAGTAATGATGAAGTACTTATGAAGTGTCACAGAGAAATTGAGTTGCTGGAGTATTTGCTAGGAAATTCAGAGTATGACAATGTGATTGCAAAGGAAGGAGTTCACTACAGTGGACAAGGGAAGAAAGACATCATTAAAGAAGATGATGTGGAGAGGAGACTAACTGATAGTCTTGAGAGTACATTAGTTTAAAGAGGTTGAATCAACATACCGATGTGTTGATAGAAGAGGAGAAATCAGAGCAGCATACTGAAGTGTTGCCAAAGGAAGAAGAGGCACTAAGGCCTTATGTTTTTTATTTTAATAATTGTTTTGTGAGTGTAGGCTTAGTTGCAGATGCTGGAGGAAATTTGGCACATATGAGTAGCCAAGTAAAGACGGTAGAAGAGGATTATGTGGAAGAATTTAATCCATGGAACAGAGATGTGCAATTGCTCGAGAGAATGTTGGAAAGTCAAGATTCAATGTAGGAAGAGAGAATCATGAAAGCGGGTAAGGATGAAAGGGGGGCTGAAAAAGTAAGAATAAGTGAAAAAAGAGTAAGAGTAAGAATTCGACAACTTCAAAGAGAAGAACAACAGTTTGAAGAGTTAGTGAACAGCAGCAGAAACCTGAAACAAAGAGAAAGAGGTAACAGTATGTGGCAGAGTATGGACCAGCCCAAGGATGTGCTGGAGATGAAGATTGAAGAATTATGGCAGTTGATGATGAAACAGTCCAAGATGAGGGAAATGACAACAGGAAGGATGATCAATCAGAACTTGAACCTGATTGACAAGGAGAGGAAGATGAAATAGAAGACAACAGAAATACAAAAACAGCAAAGGTGCAGAGCATTCAGACAACTACAAACTAAAGTTTGGGACCTTGGAGGTTTTCTATCAACATATGAAGACACATGATTAGGAGATCATGAATGTTTTCTACTTTGGGAGTCTGATGTAGGAGCATTCAACTTAGAAGAAACATTGTATTTTAGTAGACATAGGGGGGTATTGTGTTTTTAAGGAAGTTGGTTTCCTAAGTGTTGAATTAATGCAATTATTAAGGTTTTGAGTGATTTTAATGAGATAAGCTAGAATAGGGATTTAATTAAGTATAATGAGGCATATTTGTAAATGTCCTCGAATGTAGGAGAACATGAGAGAATCAGGATAGTTGAGAGATTGAGAGATTTGAGAATCAGTTGTAAAACTTAGATTAGGAGTTAGTTCATGATTTTTTGGATTAGAGAGGACTCTTAGAGATAAGGAAGAGATTTTAGGATTTTGTTGAGAAGGTTATGGATCTAAACTAGGGATTGGTTGTAGAATCCTTTTGTATAATTGTAAGCATAAAAGGCGTAGTCAAGTTAGATAGTTAGCTGGTTAGCTAGTTATAGGTTGTGAGTTAGAGGTTTGATTGTAAGCCTACGGGCAAGTAGGAAAATAGAGGTCACTGATTAGAATATCAGGCCAAAGAGAGAGAGAGAGACTCGTATGTAAATATTTATTTATCAATACACAAAATTCGATTTTGAATTCTGTGGTATGTATTGATTAATGGAGTTATGAATTGTGTGCGAATTAGAAGTTTCTGCATAATATATGTATGCAGGTGAAGTTCGAGCACAACACAGAGAAGAAGGGGAGTATGAAGGATCGTGGTTTGATCAATGAATTTGATCAAAGGATCCAAGTGAAGTTTAGGGATGACAGTGACTAAGAGTACACAGAATTAAGTCCAAGAGGGGGTTGTGTTGTAGGAAAACTAAAGACCCAAAACCTTGAAGTAAACCCAAAACCACAAAAACGCTAGAGAAATAGCATAAAACCAAAGTAAAGGGAAGAATGAAGAAATGAGGTTATGATGTACAATAGTCATTGGATCTATGAGATCAACGAACGAGGTTGAAGGTGAAGGGTGATCAAGATTAAATCACACAACATAAAATAAAAGAAATGAACGATGGAGATTAAACCCAAGTGCTTGTGGAAGGTGAATCGGGGAAGTTGATCTCGATCATCAGATCAACAGATTCGTTAGAACCATGATTATCGCATGGGCAAAATGTGTGAGTGTTAATGTGTGAGAACAATAGTTTCGTAGGTGGAAATGGTTTATCGGGTGGAGAAAAGTGGTTAGTGGTAATTCGGAGTGGTCACCTGATTCCATTTAGCAGTCAACATGTAGCACATTGGAGGAGAGAGGAAACTGCTTTATTGGGTGGGTAATCCTTGTGCAAATGGCTCATCCGATATCATTGTTGACCATCGGATCAAGTGTGATTTGATCCACGGTGGAGGATCGCCGATTAGTTTGTTGATTGGGTGAACCAACAACCGTCAGATTGAATGGTAAGATTGAAGGCAGAGACTGCAACCGATAAGGCTTGGGCTTGAGTGAACCCGAGAAGTTTATCAACGCGAGTTAAGTGATTTGAGTTCCGATAGGTGAATGGGTTTAAGTTGTGATAAGATGCGACAACCATTGATTTGATGGAGTGAAATCAATGGTGGAGGATGAATGTGATAAAGGTGAGCATTGGAAAATGCACAAAGGCTGTGGATTGGCGGAAAGGTAAAGTTAAGTGAGTTATGTGTATTTCTATTATGTGAGATGATATGTTTTTATTTTAATTTGATTTGAAGATTGGAGAGTTTGTGGTCTTTATATTGTGGCATAGGTAGCAGCATAACAAGGTGAGAAGATTGCAGCAATCTAGAGCAAGGAGTGCTCAATTGGTTCCAGAGGAAGGAACCGAAGAGATGCCAAAAGACTGAGCTCAGAGGAGAGAAGCTTAGTGAGGCATATGTACCAAGAAGGAGACTTGTTACTGCAGGGGTTTTGTTGTAGCTCACAAAGGCAATTGCACATAGGACGTGGGTAGAATTGCTAAGGGATGAAGGAAGTTGGTAAGAGTTTCTAGGTGAAAGAAGAGGTGGTCAGAACCTAGTATTTCATTAGGTTTGAAATACAAGAGGACAATTGTGTTCTTAGAAGGTGTATATGAGTTGAAGCCTAGAAGGAGCAGAGAGAAGTGTTCAAAAGAGGTTCCAGAGATAGAGAACCAAGTGCTTACCAAAAGGCCAAATACAGAGGAAAGCTTGGTGAGGTAAGTGGCAACAAGGAGGACTTGTTGTTGTAGAGGCTTTAATGCAACTCATTGTAAGTGAGTAAGGATCTCATGAAGATAGAGAAGGAGAAAATGACTACTGATGGCCATATCAGAGGTTCTGAGGAAAACCATAGCAAAAGAATAGTGAAGAAGGAGGATGCAAAGGCAAATGGCAAGAGAATGAGTCAAGAGGAAATTGACAAAGAGATTGCTGAGATGAAAGAACAACTCAATGTATTACGAATGATACTTGAGGAAGCCAAAGACTAGGTTGGGTCTTGAAGAAAAAGCCAGTGAAGTGGTCTAAGTTATAGAGAAGGCTACAACAGATGCAAGTAAAGTGGCTGATGGAAAAAGTCAGAGAAGCTGAGTTGGAAATGGAAGTTTCCATTTGTGAAGTAGAGCAGGGTGAAGTTTTGGGTGAAGAAGAAGGAATTATTGATGATTTTATGAACTCTTGGACAAATGCAGATCTACAGGGGAATGTAAAACCTTATATTGTTGAATCTAATAATTTTGATGTGATTACAGGTTTTGCAAAAGATGAGTGTTGAGTCTTGAAAATGTCATTCGTTTCCATTACCCTTTCACTATTATGTCCATTATATCACCTCCATTTCACTACTATGTCACCACATTCATCCCACTTTCATTATCATTGGGCCACATTTATGTTTTTCCAAACTTTATTAATTCTAAGCCTTTTAAGTGAATTTGTGGTTAAAAATTAGGAAATAATGTGCATAAGCTTATACCTAACCAATGGGTTGAGATTGTTGACATGTGTAGGTTGAAAGGAGGCTTCTAGAAGACCCTTATGTGGCACTCTAAGGCCAAATTCGAATTTGAGTGGAAAGAATCATGGGATCATGAGGATATGTGTCACATCTCCTAATTGTATTGTAACTCTAAAAAGACATGTGTCTTATCAGTTCCTATTTTGATTAGGACTCTAGAGGTAGAGGGAGAAATTCATGGATTATCATTAATGAGGTGGCTCTCATCTTTTTGTATAAATAGGAGATCTCTCTCCTTCATTAGGGAGTCTTTTTAGTCTTTTTAAGTCTTTTAGTCCCTAGTTCTTAAGATTGTAGTTCTTCCTTGATGGCTTTTGAAAGCTTTGGAGAACTTTGTTGTACTTTGTACTTTTGAGGAATTTGAATAAAGCTTTGATGTTCTCAACATGGAAGGAGATGTGAAGTAGATATCATGGAGCACATTAGAATGTAAGGTAGAGTAGATTTCATTTTGTAAATATTGCTTTGTAGAATGTAAGGTAGAATAGATTTCATTTTGTAAATATTGCTTTGATTTGATTTGATTACTTTCAAGTTTGATAGATTAGATTTTTCATTCATGCAATTTTAATTCATGCAAGTGTGTTCAATTTTGCTTTGATTTCATAGGTGGCAGAGGGGCCCCTACCTTGTATAGTTGTCATTTAATTTTGCATTTAATTTTGTTATGCTTATGTATATTAGCTGTACATAAATTGCTTTCAAGTTGATTGTAGATTAGTGGTGCACATAGCCTTTTAGTGACTAATGACATGATAGAATCATCTTGTCCTTTTGCTGAAGTAACAAGGATACTGGGTCTCATAGTCACTAGCTCATTGTTTGGTTATTGCATTTTATTTTGATTGAACTAATGACATGATAGAATCATCTTGTCCTTTTGCTAAAGCAGCAAGGATACTGGGTCTCATAGTCATTAGCTCATTGTTTGGTTATTGCATTTTATTTTTATTGAACTAGTTGTATATTTACACTTTTGTTTAAATACTAACTCCATCAATAACATGTTTTTAAGTTCTTTTGAAGTGCTAAGTTTTGGAAGTTACCATTAGGGACATAGGCCTTGTCTTGAAATCTTTATCCATACTTGTCCTTTGAAAGTATTCTTAAGACCTTAGAATAGGATTTCCATTTGCATTAAACACTTTAGAAAACCAACAAGAACAAAACCCCAAAAGCAACATAAACTATAAAACAACGAAGTAAGAGAAAGGTTAACTAAGCAAATATAGTGCACCACACTTCAT
>APFE031035132.1:6339-34944 GCA_000404065.3 Pinus taeda | reverse complement strand
TTGATTGAACTAATGACATGATAGAATCGTCTTGTCCTTTTGCTGAAGCAGCAAGGATACTGGGTCTCATAGTCATTAAAAAACCAACAAGAACAAAACCCCAAAAACAACATAAACTATAAAACAACGAAGTAAGAGAAAGGTTAACTAAGCACATATAGTGCACCACACTTCATCAGTTTACGATACCCGGATTGATAATTTATGTAGAGCAATTTAAGACGTTAAATTGACTAGACACCTGGACAACAGTGCCTCGTTCCATATGACAGGGAATAGAGATTTTTTCAGTGATTTGGAGGAGAAAGATCTCCAGATCCACATTGAGATGGGAGATGATGGAAGGTACAATACGAACGAGATAGGTAGTATCACCTTTCAAAGGGAGTTGAGTTCCCCTCTTAGACTCAAGGATGTGATGTTCTGGGTCTAAAGAAGAATAATGTCTCTATTTCAGTTTTGGAAGACCTTGGTTATGATTTGATCTTCAGCAAAGGAAATACATTCTTGAGACACAACCATGGGACAGGTGAAGTAGATCAAGGTTCAAGTCAAGAACCTATATGCACTTGAGGTAGAAGATGCATGCAAAGCCTTAAGGAGAAACACAGATACTAGAGATGTGATGGTTGAGAGGGAGCATGTTAGACCTCTCAACATGCAACCTTAGAAGAATCCTTGGGAATTTGTGGAGAAACCACAAATGGAGAAGTAGACAAGAGGAAGAGTGGAGACATCCACTCAAGAAGAGACCTCTAGTAGGGAGAGATTTCAATCCAAGTGGGAAGGGGGAGCACATGCATCCATACCTCCAAGTGTGAGGTGGGGCGATGTGAAGCCCTATTCTGAGAGTTCCAGACATTTGGGCAGGGTCTATTGAGGTGTTATCATCATGGATCGTTACCTTGCTATGGGGTTCCACATTATTCAGTAGCAAGAGGATCAATGTTAGTTAGATATTGAGGAGTGCAGAGGAGTGTTGACTGCAGAGCAAGAGGCTTAGTAGCAAAGTCAATAGCAGCACAATTTCCCCAGCAGATAGTTTCCGACATAATTGATTCAACTTTTTTTTTGGGATGCTTCTCAGTTGCAGGTGTTGCAAGAGCAACAACAATAGTGAGAGGTTTTGCATGAAGTACATTCCAAAGGTGGTAGATCAAGGTAGTTGAGAATCCATTTCTTGTTGAGAGGGAGTGTTGAAAATGCAACAATAAAAGTCTCAATTTGATTTTTTTTTCCTCAATTAAATCGAGGAAATTCGAAATTCCATATTAGCAGACAACTTGGAGGAGTTAACTAAGGTGACATGGAACTTGTCACTCAGTTAAGAACACTCAATTTGATTTAATGAGTTGAGGTTCAGTTTACTTGTGTTGATTCCTAAAATAGAAGAGTCTAGCTTAGTTAATTCAAGTTAGGGGCATGAACTTCAGTTGTGTGCAGTAGGATCCTAAATTTTGGGATCTTAGGTTGAGTTAATTTCAATTGTAGAAATTTAATTTAGTTAAATTGAGTTATGGTCATTTAAAATTGTTCTAACTATTGGAGGAACTAGTGGAAGGTCAAGTTGTGGAAGTTGAACTTTAACCACACTCAGTGATCATCCAAATAAATAATCAATCAACCTAAATTAGCTCATTCATGCAGAGAATTCGAGTTACCCAATTGAGATGGATATTTCAAGGTAGGTTATTATCATTTGTAGACTATTTCGAAGTGTACAGGTGGTGTACGTAGTCAGATTAAGGACCTATAGGAATTGCGCAATGCAGAAGAGGGAATTTCCTAATTAATAGGGGCCTATTTCCTCAAGGAATAACACAAGGAATTAGGAGCTTGGAGGGCTTGAAAATTGGCTAAGTATTGTCTAGTTATAGCCAGTCAAGTAGAGGATAGAAGATACAGGTGTAGGTTGTGCTCAAGCTTGAGCAAGCATATTGTATTAATCTAGATTCTTTGATTAGTGAAACACAGATACTAAGGGGTTTTAGTAGTTTCTCTCCACTAGATAAATATTTGTGCATGTATGATGTTTCCTTTTGCATGCCTATGGTTCTTGGTTTAGATGGTGAGTTAACTTCCACAGATGACTATAGTAGCTTCAAGTCTTGTGATTTAGTAAATTTCATGAGCAGTTTTGAATCTACACATTAATTTCTACACTGGTGTTTGTGGACCTTTCTCAATAGCCTCCACTACCAGGTACAGGTTTTTGTTATCTTTATTGATGACTATTCATGGAAGTGTTGGATATTATTTATGCGGAAGAAGGATGAGACTTTCTCCAAGTTATTAGAGTTCAAGGCACTGGTGTAGAAATAAATGGGAAAGAAAGTGAAGACTATGAGGAGCGATAATGGAGGTGAGTACATGTCGAATGAGTTTAAAAATTTCTATGCAAAAGAAGGCATTCGATGACAGTTGACCAAACCCTACAACCCACAACAAAATGGGGTAGCTGAGGGGAAGAACCAAAGCATTGTGGGAACAACACGAGTGATGTTACATGACCAAAGACTACCTCTACATTTGTGGGTTGAAGCATGCAACACAATGATCTATTGGTAGAATAGGAGTCCTCATTGGATTCTTAGCATGATCACACCAGAGGAGAATTTCTCAGGGAGGAAACCAGATGTGTTGCACTTCAGGATCTTTGGAGCCTCTGTCTATTTCCATGTCTCTGAAGGTTCAAGGAAGAAGTTAGAGCCAACAACAAAGTTGGGGGTGTTTGTGGGTTACACATAAACTCCCCACGACTATCATGTGTATTTTCCATCCCTTAAAATGACAATTGTGCAAGGGGGTGTCAAATTTTATGAATACAAAACCATGCAGTGCTCCCTTGAGAGGGAGCTACAAATACCACCAGAGGAGGAGATTTTAGCTCCAAAGGAGGAGCCTTAGGATGTTGTGGAGAAACCACAATTTGAGAAGCAAAGAGTGGAGACAACCACTCAAACAAAATCATCCAAAGAAGGAAGGAAGAGAACCATAGAAGATGAGAGACTTGTGCAAGATGCAAGGGAGAATGTGGGTGCTCCTTCAAATCAGCGCAGGTAAAGAAGGTCACCATATTGGTACACTGGCTATATGGATCTTATGACTAAGCTAGTAGAGAATGAGCCATCCTCTTTCGAGGAAGAAGTAGAACAATCAGTATGGGTTGATACAATGGTGGAGGAGTATGAATCCATTGTGAGGAATAGTGTTTGGGATGTGGTCCCGAGACCAGCAGACAAATCAGTTGTGGATTCAAGATGGATCTTCAAGGTGAAGCAAGTAGCAGACGGAAGCTTAGAAAAGTAAAAGTCTAGATTTGTGGCTAAGGGGTACTCTCAAGTGGAGAGTATTCACTATGAGGAGACATTTTCTATTGTATCAATGTACTCATCCATCATATCAATCCTTGCTTTGGCTACGTAGATGGGGTGGAAGATCCACCATGTGGATGTGAAAACAACATTCTTCAATGGAGTTATTGAGGTGGAGGTGTATATTGAGCAACCTTCAATGTACTCTTCCATCAGATCAATCCTTGCTTTGGCTACGTAGATGGGGTGGAAGATCCACCATATGGATGTGAAAACAACATTCTTCAATGGAGTTATTGAGGTGGAGGTGTATATTGAGCAACCAGATGGCTTCAATACTTTTGATCAAGAGTCTCATGTGTGTAGACTCAAGCGAGGGTTGTATGGTCTCAAGAAATCACCCCGTTCTTGGTACACTAGGATCGATAGTTATCTCATCGGCATGGGCTCCAACAAAAGTGAAGCATATCAAAACCTATATCATATTTTGGTAGAAGGTAAAAAATTTATTATTGTTTTATATGTTGATGAATTGATCCTTACTAGTGATGAGCATCTAATCAGTTGAGATGAAGGACATGGGTCTCATGCACTACTTCCTTGGATTGAAAGTATGGCAAGGTGATGGGGAACTATTTGTCTCTCAGGTCAAGTGTGCCAATGAGATACTTCAGAGGTTTAGCATGGACATGTGCAAACCCATGGAGAGTCCTCTAGCAACCAAATATAGGAAAGAGGATGCCACTTCAGGTGAGGAAATGGATGCGATTATTTACCAGCAGTTGGTGGGTTCACTCATGTATCTTGTGAACACATGACGAGACATGCTATGTAGTCAACCAGCTCAGTTAAGCCATGGTTAGACCAACCATATTGTTTTGGAGGGAAACTAAACATGTTCTACGGTACCTTAGAGGCACTACCAAGTTTGGATATTGGTACAGATGGACAGAGGGAGTGAAGTTGTGTGGCTTCACTGATGCAGATTCGGTGGGAAGTTCATTAGATCGAAAGAGTACATCAGGTGGAATTTTTAGTGTTGGATCCGCAATAGTTTCTTGGTACAACAAGAAGCTGAGATCAGTCACCAGTCAGCTCAGTAGAAGCATAATACATGGTTGGAATTCAAGCAACATGTGAGGCAGTCTAGATGAGAAAGATACTTGTTGGCTTGTTTGGTCAGATGATGGATCCTACTATGATTTACAATGATAATTAGAGTTGTATCAAACTCTCTCAGAATCCTTTTTTTCACGATCGATCCAAGCATATTGTTATCTAGTATCACCATCTACGAGATTGTGTGCAAAGGTGAATTATGTTGTTGCAGTACATTCCAACAGAGGAACAAGATGTAGATATTTTGACAAAGGCCTTATCAAGAGGGAAGTTCGAGTTCCACAGGTGCAGGATAGGATTGATTGATAATCCCTTTCTTGATGAGAGGGAGTGTTGAAAATGCAGCAAGAAAATCTAGTTTTAACTTTTCCTTGGTCAAACTAGATAAAAATTCAAATTTATATTTCAAAAGAATACTTGGAGGTATAAGTTAATTGAAGTGACATGGCACTTGTCACCCAGTTAACTCAGTAAATTCGAGTTGGGGAAGCTTGAGTTTAGTCCTACATGATTGATTGCTAATTTGTAGGAATTTGCTTCAGTTAATTTGAGTTATTGTCAATTTAACTAGTTCTAACTATTAGAAGAACTAGTGGAGGTCAAGTTGTGGAAGTGGAACTTCAACCACACTCAGTGATCAACCAGTTAACTGATCATTTAGCCTAAAATAATTGTGGCATGCATAGAATTTGAGTTACCCAATTGAGATGTATATTCCAAGGTAGTGTACTATCAATTGTACCATATTCCCATGTGTACAAGTGGTGCATGCGGTTAGAGATTGACCTAAGGCTATTGTGAAATTCCTTGGTGTGAAATTCCTAAAAAATAGGGGCAATTTCCCAAGGGAACAACGCAAGGAAATAGGAGCTTATGAAGGCTTGAAATTGGCCAAGTGTTGGCCAGGTTCAGTCAGTCGGGTAGAGGGATAGACTATACACTTGTAGGGCGTTCTCAAGCTTGAGCAAGAATTGTATTTATTCTATATTCTTTTATTAATGCAATACAGATAGTAAAGGGTTTTGAACAATTTCTTTCCCCTAGATAAATCTTTATGCATGTGTGATGTTTCCTTTTGCATGTCTACGATTCTTGTTTTAGATGGTGAAAAACTTCTACAAATTAGTAGAGTAGCTTCAAGTCTTGTGATTTAGAAAATTTCATGAGCAGTATTGAATCTACACATTAATTTCTACAGTATGTGTATTCTTACTAAGATATGTCGACTCATTGTTTGATATATCAAGCATAATTTATTTATCATCTAGATCATACAATATTTTGTAGGTTTTCTTACTAAATTTTCATGTTCTTGAAGCTATTAATCAACTAAATTTTGCATTAGATTTTGATCCAAAGCCCCCTCTATTTCTTTCTCTTGCTCTGTGGGTTATAATTAAACTTCTGAATTGTTTCTTTCTCTTGCTTTGTGGGTTATAATTAAACTTTTGAACTAAACTTTGGAGGATGAAATTATAATTTGGTTTTGGTTCCTCACAAACAGTCTTGGGTTTTGAACCTCACTATCATACAACCTTTGATAGGGTAATTTCCTCAGATAGAACACCAAAGGACACCGCTCACAAACAGATCACAGATCAATACACCAATATTCCTGAAAACACCAACTACTTCCAATGGAGGTCCTACGTTGTGGATTTACTTAGAAGTAAAGGTCTTTACAGAATAGCCTCGGGCCAAGAAATTAAACTTAAAGATGAAGATAAGGCATCCAAATGGGAAAATAGGCAAGATCAAGCATGTGGGTTGATAGGGATGTCTATTTCTCCATACCTTCGATTCCATATCACAGAACTTAATACCCCTAACGAAGCAATGAAACAGCTCCCTAAAGTTTTTGGAATTAGAGCCCATCAAATTGAAAATGAGTTGCTTACATTGGATCCCAATAATTTTTCTTCCATTGAAGATTTTTTGTCCAAATTCAAGACCCTTAGACTTCTCTTGGAATGTGTTAAGGTTAAGAAAGAAGATGGTAGCCTTATCTATTCCATTCTTACTAAGTTGTGACCAGCCTACTATGTGTTTGTTTCCACCTTCCATTCTACTAGAGAAGCCTTCATTTCTCAAGGAAAAACCTACAAGCCCCCTTCCTTTGATTCTTTTTGTGATTCTTTAATAAGGGAACAAGAAAAACTCTTACACCTTGGTCTTCTTAATCTGGAAACTCTTCTAAGAAAGCATTAGCCGCCTAGCAGCAACCAAATTCAAAGAATCCTAAGAAGTCGTATCCTAAAAGGAATGGTCCTAAACCAAACAAGGGTCCTAAGAAATTTCAGCCTCAAAATGAAAATCATTTCACCAAAATGATAAGGCAAATAAAAACAAAGGGAAGAAAACTGATAGACATTGCCACTTTTGTAATTGAGATGGCCACTTAGAATCCAAATGCTTTAAGAAGATGGAAGCCTTGGAAGCAGCAATGAAGAAGCATAACATCCATTTGGAGCATTCTTCAACATCAACTTCATCTTCAGGAATAACACTTTCTGCATGTGGTTGTAAAGCATCTCGGTCTGCTTATGCACTAAATGTATCTTCTTCTTCTCATTCTCATGAGTTGCTCATTGATTCTGGAGTTTCTTATCACATGGCCAAAAACAAAGCCATGTTTTCTTCTTTAAATGATTGTAACACCAAAAATATATATGTTGGTGATGATAGATCTCTTAGTGTTGTAGGGATTGGAACTATTCATCTAGAGAATGGTCAATTTAATGATGTATTATGTGTTCGAACCTCTGTATATCAGATAACTCATTCAGGTAAAGGAAAAATCGTTGAATTTTCACCTCATGATGTTGTAATTAAGGACCTAAGAGATCCTAGACAGATTTTAGCTACTAGCACTACTAATGATTCTACAAGGTTGCATAAGTTTAACAACTTTGGGTCATCATATATTCCCTCGGTATTTGTTGCTCATAGTGATGAAGTGAGCAAAATTTGGCATGAGTGATTTGGTCACTTAAACTATCACTCCCTTTAGAATCTATGTAAAGAAAATATGGTGACAGGTCTTCCTATGGTATCTTGTAGAGATGGTGTTTGTTCCAGATGTGTATTCAAAAAACATCATCGTGATAGTTTTTAAAAACGTGCCTCTTGGCACGCCTCAACCCCTTTACAGCATGTGCATAGTGATTTGTGTGGTCCACTTCCAGTTGTTTCATTCTTTGGCTACAAGTATTTATTAACTTTCATTGATGATTTCTCTAGACGCACTTGGGTATACTTCTTAAAACTCAAGAGTGAAGTATTTAACATGTTCTTGGCCTTTAAGGCCTATGTTGAGAAACAATCTGGACATCAAATTCTTAAGCTAAGATCTAATAATGGCAGAGAATATGTTAACAAAAAATTCATCAACTTTTTCACTGAGCATGGAATTCAAATGTAACATAATGTTCCATATACTCCACAACAAAATAGTGTAGCTGAAAGGAAGAATCACACCTTAAAGGAGATGGATAATTGTATGCTTCAATCTAAAGGACTTAGTCTTAATTTTTCAGCAGAAGCAATTAATTGTGCAAATTACATAGTAAATCGCACTCTTACTAAGGTTTTAAAGAATATCACTCCAGAAGAAGCATGGAGCTCAATTAAATTAGATGTAAGTCACTTTCATGTTTTTGGAAGTGAAGCATGGGCCCATATTCCAGATGAGAAACATAAAGCTTTAGAACCTAGGAGTGAAAAATGTATTTTTGTTAGATATTCTAAAGATGTCAAAGGATATAGACTTATTCCACTTAAGTCAAAAAAATTTATCATTAGAAGCGATGTAAATTTTGTTGAAAATATATCGGCCTATGAGCCTAGTTCGGCGAATGTGCCACCTCTCTCTATCCCTTCTACTTATGATAATATTTCTTTTTCAGATGATGACATCAAGGATGAAAATCCTACCCCACCTTCTCAGGATCCTCCCTCAACTCCTCAACTTCCAAAATGGGTTCATGCTACTCGAGATGCACCAAGTGCTTTTGCAGGTGATCCTACAGATCAACGACGTACATGTTCTCAATTTGATAGAGCCTCTTCTTTACTAGCTCAAGCTTCAGCGAATTATGATCCTAACACCTTTGCAGAAGCTTCAGGCCATCCAAATTGAGACGCAACTATGAATGAAGAATATCATTCATTATTGGCAAATGATACATGGGATCTTGTTCCTCTTCCAAAGGGATGAAAACTTGTTAGATGTAAATGGGTTTACAAAACCAAGTATGGACCAGATGGAAAAGTTGATAAACATAAAGCTCGTCTTGCTGCTAAGGTTTTTTCACAAGTTGAAGGACTATACTGAAACCTTCTCCCTTGTTGCCAAAATCAACTCTATCTGCCTTGTTCTTTCCCTTGCTACCTCTTTCAAATGGGAATTCCGTCAGATGGATGTTAAATCTGCCTTTTTGCATGGGGACTTGCATGAAGAAATCTATATGGAACAACCTCCTGGCTTTATACAAACAGACTCCAGCCTTGTATGTCAGCTTAAGAAATCCCTTTATGGTCTCAAGCAAGCCCCTAGGGCTTGGTATGCCAAAATGGATAGCTTTCTTTTAGATATTTGCTTTTCTAGGTGTCATTCTGACAATAATTTCTACACCAAGAAAGTGGGTAATTCTCTTATCATTCTTGTTTTTTATGTTGATGATCTTATCATTACTGGTAGTGATCCCAATCTTATAAACCATGTGAAGTCTAGCCTTAAAAAGCAATTTGAAATGGCAGACTTAGGACACTTGCATTATTTTCTTGGTCTTCAAGTCTTGCAATCCAAGGAAGGTATTTCCCTTTCCTAGTCCAAGTATGCCTGTGATATTCTATGCCACTTTCACATGGAAGACTGCAAGCCAGCCCCTTCTCCCTTTTAGTTTGGAGCCAAAATTTCAGTCAGTTGTACTTCCCGTGAAGTTGATGCCACCTTATACCATCACCTTGTAGGAAAGCTTTTGTATCTGACCCATACCCATCCTGACCTTTCCTTTGTTGTTGGCCTTATTTCTCGGTTTATGCAAAACCCACATGAAAGTCATTGGAAAGCAGCTAAAAGAAAACTTCGTTATGTTCGAGGTACAGTTCAGTTTGGGATTCATTACAGTGCAGAAGCATCTCCTCTATTGGTTGGTTTCATTGATTCTGATTGGGCTGGTGACCTTGATGGTCGGAAGTCTACTGTAGGTTATGTCTTCACTCTTGGTTCTGGACCTATTACATGGGCTTGCAAGAAACAAAGTGTCGTTTCTCTTTCTTTAGCAGAAGCCAAGTATTATGGCATCGTAGAAGCTAGTATGGAAGTCATGTGGCTTCGTTAGATCCTGTCAGAGTTTGGATTTCAGCAGCATCATCCGACTACACTTTGGTGTGATAATCAAAGTGCCATTCAACTATGCAAAGATCTAGTCCAACACTAGCACAGAAAACATATTGAACTACACATTCACTTCATCAGAAAGTTCATTCATGACCATGTTCTTAAAGTGCAATATTGTTCAACCGATGATCAAGTTGCAGACATCTTTACAAAGGCTCTCACAGAGGCGAAGTTTACTAAACTTCGATTTATTGTTAGAGTTTAGGAAGTTATCATTAAGATGGGATAGGTTATAATGCCACCTTCCTTCTCTTACTGTGTCATATTTGTACATCCTTCAATTTTATCCCAAGTTGTTCTTAAGGGGGGATGTTAGGATATTCCGACACATAGGAAATAGTTAAGTATAACTTGGTCTAGTGTAGAGTTAGCTAAAGTGTGTTTATTTACTATGTACGTTTGTAACTTACAATTCGACGGTCACGATATTTTCTAGACATGAAGTGGTATGACGATTCATTCTCTCCTCGATATTACCAACACTTGATCCGTGGCTTAACACCCGATTGGTCCATGATCTATACTTAAAGAGAATGGAGGGTCATTTGTAGGGTAATCGTTAATGAGAGAAGCTTATGTAAATTTTCTTTCTTTTATTAATAAATTACCTGAAGTGGTCGCGTTGGCTCAGGCCGTGGAGTGTTTTCCTCTTTAAGGATTTTAACCATGTCGAGAATACTGGTGTATTGATCTATGATCTGTTTGTGAGTAGTGTCCTTTGGTGTTTTGTCTGAGGAACTTACCTTGTAAATTCCTACAAGATTCACATAATTTACTTTATGATGATGTTAAATATCTGCATCATACTAATACTCAACTTTCCCATGTCCATCCCAACAATTTTCAATGCTCCCAATTGTTGGATGAAATGTATAAAAAGTTAGCAAAGAAATTTTTTGAAGTTTGTGATCAATATAAATTTTGCTTATGCATTTAAGATAGTCAAGTCTACCTCTTTTCTTGTATGTGTGACAAAGGCACATAATAACTTGTTATTGATTGGAATTTTTTCCTTGACTTTTACATTTTGTTACTGTCATTTCATTTAAACTTTATACCAAAAGGTGCATCAAATTTTGCTTCAAGAGCACAATAAGCTTGCAATGTAAAAACTACATCAACAAACCAACCCACTACCTGTAAACGGTACTCTAAAAGTTACCATGACTTAACAACAATATCAACCAAATCTTCCACTACATATTAGTTTTTGGTTTAAACTATAATGACATAGTAACAAGTAGCTCTATATAACCAATATTGATTGAAATTGGGTGCATCTCTAGATTAAAAAGGTGCTAAGAGTAAACAATGTATGCTCTTAATTGTACCCACAATGATTTGTCATTTTTCTTTTCTCTTAGATGTAATTCATTAGGGGAATTTCTAGGTAAAAATGGGTCTCAAAACAAAATGTGTACTACCTAAATTAACTTTAAAAAATAAACATGATTCAATATGATGATGTCATCTATAGGGATAAATATTTTGGAGAGAAGAAAAAACTATATTTTTTAGTTGTATTTTTGGTTTATCTCCTTATAGGCTTACTCAAATTTCAACTGTAGACACTCATTGGGTGTATAATTAAATTTCACATGCAATAAATACCCACTATGCATACTTTTAGGTAGACACACAAAGAAAAAAATTGAAAATACATGAAAAATTGTGCATGTTTTTTTTCTATGTATTTCTAATTTTTTTCGATGTAGGTCTACTCAAAAGTATGCATAGTGAGTACTTGTTGGATGTAAAATATAGTGAGTACTCGTTGGATGTGGAATTTAATTCCACATCCAACGAGTGTCTACAATTGACATTTAAATAAACCTATAAAAATATAAACTAAAAAACAATGAAAAAAATATTATTTTATTTTTTTAATCTGATTTTTCATTATATTATTTTATTTTTACTGTCTCATTTTAAACCTCAAAATTTCCCCAATAATTTATCTTTTCTTTAAAAAAATATATCTTTACTAATTTAAAAATAAACTTTAGAGATTAAAACAATGCATTCTCAACCTTTCCAACCTAACATAACATTCTTTAGTTACTGAATTTCTTTTTCACTAATAATTTTTATTTTAATTATTACTTCAAATCTTAGAGCTTAAAACAATGCGTTCTCAGCCTTTCCAACCTAACATAACATTAATCTTAGTTACTGAATTTCTTTTTCATTAATTGTTGGTTTAGAAAGTGAGATCTCTAACTTGTTTTTCCAATTTTCCCCAAGACTCATTAGCAGAATTTTCAAGCTTGATTACATGCTTGTCAATGAATTATATTCCTAATGGTTCAAGCTAAGAAAACTTACGTTTCCAGCTCGTACACAATCTTGAATCCATGCATTCTTCGGTCATGCTCTACATGGTTAAAAATATTTTATGTAATATAATTAATCTTTTATGTAAATCTTTTATGATTAATATGTATAAAATCATTTTAATTTTATTTCATTTTTGTATGGTGTCTAGAAGTGCTCTATAATAACAATCTGGAAGAAGATATTGTTACATTTATTAAAAGAATAAAATAATATTTACATTAAAAATTAAAAAATATAATAAAAAAAATCATATTTACCATAAATGAAATATTTTAATTTCTATTTTAGTTTTACATAATACTTTATATATAGAGGTATATCCAAATAGGGGGAGGACGGGATGGATCCTGAGGCCGCGAGCGCACGGTCGCAGGATCGTAGCCTGTGGCCAATAGGGCCAAGGGCATAGGAGAAGGGGCTTAGTCAGCTCGGAGCGCAGCAGGAGGAGGCGACAGGTGGTTTTTCGTTGGTCAGCGTAAACAACAGGTGTCCGCAGCACGGTCTAGGAACGGGGCGGAGGGTAAACCGGTGGGAGAGGAGTCGCCTTCAGCGCAGTTGCCGTTCTGACTGGAGGTTCACCACCTAGCCTAAGGAACTGCCTGCAGGAGAAGAGGGTTCACTGTGTTGTAATTAACGGAGGTAATTAAGGTAGTAATCATGGTAATCCCGGAGGAATATGTCGACCTGGACCCTCAACCTGAGGACATTTTGTCGTTTTGGGGCAAGGAAATATCATCCCAGAACCTGGATCTGTTTTTCGGAGGGGACAGCCTGCTTAAGGAGACAACAGGAAGCACAGAGCTCAAGTTTCTGAAGCAAAATGCACCGAAGAGCGTCGATCTGAACCAGGGGTTGGTCGTGGGCAGCTGCCAGGAGGTCCTAGCTTGTGTAGCGGAGGAGTGTCGGAAGCCTGAAGACCTTCCAGAAACCCAAGTAAGTTCCCTTATCGAACCCTCGGGCTCTTTGCTTAACGATGGAAGTCTTGAAGATGTTGTATACGGGAAACGAGCCAAACCCTGGGCTTGGAAAACCTCAAATTTTGGTTTAAAGGAGGACCTCGGCCAGGTGAAGGGAGGAAGCCCACAGGCCATATCACGAACATCCCTAACAAAGAATGGGGGTACCCTATCAGATCTGCAGGGGAGTGATGGGAATAAGGAGCATAAGAATGGGAGGAAGGATGTCCGGGGTGAAATTGCAGTATGGTAGCCAGTGAAGGTAGGGACAGAGGAAGGGGCTGGTGAAAGGTCAAGCACCCGGGAGGTAGGGGAAGCCACAATTCATGCAGAAACCCTAGATCTGCAACCAGATGGGGGAAAGTCCCCATCTCGAAGCACAGAAATAGCAGGGGAGGAGAGGAACACGGTAATTAGAGAAGGAATTCAAGGAGAAAATCTCGGGGTAAAAAGGAAGAAATAGAAAGTGATAAAACAAGCACCTGAAGCAAACTTGATATTGGGAGTTGACGTGCAGATCGAGGAGGCAATGGAGGTTGCAGAAGCACAGTGGTGGGTCATGCAAGAGGGAAGGTTTTCTCAGTACAGTTCATCCAGAATTGGGCCGAACAGCAGTGGCAAAAGAATGTGGGAGATGCGTTCAAAGTGTCGGGTTTAGCAAAGGGCTGGTTTATGATCCAATTCAGTAAGAAAGAAATGGTGGATTAGGTTCTGGAGCGAAACTAGGCTTTGGCAAGCGTCCCGTGCTCTTTAGACGCTAGACTCCACTGTTCGATGCTCAGAGAGAGAAGGTAGATACCTTTCCAGTCTGGGTGAGGGCGTCGGGGTTGCCTCCATTCCTCTGGGTAGACTTTGTTTTCAGATCGATTGGGAATATGCTGGGAACTTTCTTGGAGGCAGACATGTCATTTGTGGAAACCAGGAATAAAGCCATGGCAAGAATCCTGGTTATGCTTAATCTGGAGAAGGGTCTCCCAGGGAAGATGAACATTCATTACAAAGATTTTGTATATGACCAGATCCTGGACTACGAGCATTTGCCTTATAGGTGCCACCTCTGCCACGAGCATGGCCACCTGGCAAAGGAATGCCCATCCGGTCTTCGTCGCAGGAGGAGACAAAAGAAATCAGGAAAAGGGAAATTCTTGAATGTTGATGAGATTGTATTAGGTGAAAAAGGAATTCAAGCAGGAACTGGGAAAGACCAGGAACAGGGTGAGAAGGTTTCAGTTCAACCGCAGAGTCCCGGGAAAAAATCATTGGAAGGCCCCGATGCGGATCCGATCGAGGAGGTCCTGGAAGTCCCAATGAATCTTCAGGAAGGCCCAAAGGAGTATAATGTGGTCGATTCCAAAAATGCATACTGTTCGCAAAATTTCCTGAACTATGATGGAGACGAATACAAAACCAGCAAACCTGAGACAAATAATGACTCGAAAATCCTGAGAAAATTACCCGAAAGCCACTATAACCTCCGTTCCCAAGATAAAAAACCGGAGGCTGTTGATTCTATTGGGGGTATAGGAATGGAGATACCCCAGGCCTCGAGGAAAAAGACAAGGGGGCGAAAGTATTTATTATCTAAAGCTCAGGTCAAGGCAAAATATGATATGGAAGACGTGAAGCAGTTGTCGATTTCTGGGGTGCTTAGAGCGGCGAAACCCTGTGAAAAGGGTTCAAAATGATTTGCCTCTCTTGGAACTGTAGGGGTTTGGCCAGTAAACCCAAAAAACTGGATCTAAAGGAGTTGATGCAGCAGTACAATCCAGATTTCATTATGCTGCAGGAAACTCTAGGAACAAGTGCAGAAGTAGAGAAGACTCTAGGCACTCTTTTCCCGGGATGGAGATTCCACGCTTTGGACTCCCATGGTCATTCAGGAGGAGTGGCAGTGGGGTATAGAGAAGGCAAAATTAAGCAACTGAACACATGGGGCTTTGTTAATGGTCTAGGGATGGAGATTTTAACCCCGGATTTTGAGTGGCCACTGACCATCTTAAACATCTATGGGCCATGTAAAGAGAGGGTTTCGTTTTGGAATAACCTTCTGGAGAAACCCATGTTGAAATTCCAAAATTTGATAATTGGAGGCGACCTGAACTTCTCTATGGGGAGAGCAGAAGCTTGGGGTCCCTCTGCTAGGGAAGATCCCCTCTCAGAGTTTTTTCAAAACTCTCTCTCTCTGCATAAGCTAATTGATGCAAGCTTGCAAAAACTTAAGCCTACCTGGAGAAATCGAAGGACGGGGGAGGGTCGGATTGCAAAGAGGTTGGATAGATTTCTCGTAAGTGAGGACCTTGCTTCCAGGATCTCGATGTTCAGACAATGGATTGGTGAGGGAGGGAATTCGGATCACTTCCCTATCTTGTTTGAACTTGCTACCCCCCCCCAAAAAAGCCAGCAGCCCCCTTTAAGTTCAACGCTGCTTGGTTGCAGGAGGAATCTTTCAAGAAGCTATTCAATGAAATATGGATTCATCCAAACAAGGAGGCATTGGAAGACAAGGCTTACCTGTTTATGGAAAATCTGAAAAGGATGAAGAAGGCAACAATAGAATGGGCAAAAAAAAGGAAGAAGGATCAAAATGAAGCCCTAATCAATATTGAGAAGGAACTTGGGGGCCTGGAAGCCCCTGATGGTCCAGGGTACGAATCATAGGAAGCAAAGGATATGATCATGTTTCTAGAAAAACAGAGAAGCAAAATTTTGTTGGATAAAGAGGAGGAATGGAGGCAGAAGAGTAGGGCAGTTTGGCTGTTGGCTGGGGACGAAAACACAAAATTCTTTCACAACTACACAAGAGGCAGAAAGACTATGAACACTATTTGGAAACTAAAAGATGAAGAAGGAGGAGAGGCAAACACGTTTGAATCTCTCTCTTCGTT
This sequence comes from Pinus taeda, assembly GCA_000404065.3. Classification (NCBI taxonomy): domain Eukaryota; kingdom Viridiplantae; phylum Streptophyta; class Pinopsida; order Pinales; family Pinaceae; genus Pinus; species Pinus taeda. The sequence goes on along the minus strand of APFE031035132.1, from coordinate 18,932 downwards.
GGGGAGGAACCACTTTCAAAATCTTTTTGCTGAGCAAAGGGGGACTTCGCTTGCAGAAATTATCAGGACAGCGCTAAGCTTCCCCAGATATGTATAAGAAGAAGAAGCAGAAGAATTACAAGGGGAGGTTACCCTGGAGGAAGTGGAGAGGGTGGTAAAATCTATGGCAAAAAATAAAAGCCCTGGACTGGACGGTTGGCCTATAGATTTTTACCAACATTTCTTTGAGCAGATAGAGCCAGAAATTACGGAGGTAGTGGAAGAATCCAGAAGGAAGAGGCAGATATATGCTCCTTTCAATACCACTTTTATTTCCCTCATCCCAAAAAAGGATGAGCCGGAATCCTTAGAAGATTTCAGACCAATCTCATTATGCAATTGTGTCTACAAGATCATAGCAAAAACTATAGCGGCTCGTTTAAAACCAATTCTGTCCAGATGTATCTCCAATGAACAATTCATATTTCTGGATGGACGACAAATCCATGAAGCTATAGGAGTGGCACAAGAGACAATACACAGCGTCAAGATGTTGAAAAAGAAAGGAGTTGTGGCAAAAATTGATCTTTCAAAAGCTTATGACAGAATAAACTGGACCTACATCTGGCTGCTGTTGACACATATGGGTTTCAAAATAGACTTCATAAGCTGGGTAATGGGATGCATCAGTAGTGTCAGTTTTGCAGTGCTCATTAATGGGGCAGCCTCTCCTTTTTTCAAAGGGAAAAGGGGACTAAGGCAAGGTTGCCTTTGTCCCCTTTACTATTCCTCCTGGTGGCTGAAGGTTTAAGTCAGCTACTGTTAAAAGAAAAAAGAGAGGGATCAATAAAAGGCTTGGAGGTGGCAGAAAATCTTTTCATCACTCATCTCCTGTTCGTTGACAATATCCTCCTTTTTTTCAATGGAAATCAGGATGAATTCAATAACATAAAGGAGGCTCTAGAGCTGTTTATGAAGGCTACAGGTATGCTTGTAAACTATCGGAAATCTCAGCTCATAACAGAAGGCCTTTCTAGACAGTAGATTAACCAGCTTGTGGCCATTCTACCTCTGGAGACCTCAAAAATGAGGGACCCCTTTAAATATTTGGGGTTTTGGTTGAAGCCTGACAATTACAAAAAGCAAGACTGGTCATGGCTAATAGCAAAGATAGAAGCCAGAATTAATCACTGGAGCTTCAGATGGCTTTCTAGAGCGGGGAGATTAACTCTGATAAAATCTGTCCTTCTGGCTACCCCTATTTTCTGGGCCTCTTTGTCATGGGTTCCCAAGGGGGTTCTGGGGAAAATAAGAAGAATATGCAGTCGATTCCTTTGGGCAGGAGCAAAGGAGGAATCTGTTTTACCTTGGATCGCCTGGGACAAAGTAGCAAGACCCAAGGAATGGGGGGGATGGGGCATAAAAGATTTGAATGCCTTTACAGCTTCTCTGGCAGCAAAATCAATCTGGAGAATAGTTAAGCTTGAAAATCTATGGACAAAAATTGTAAAAAGGAAATACACTGATCCATCCCCGTTGGAAGAATGGATAAGAAACCTGGAGAAAAAGGGCGGAAAGGTGTCCAACATTTGGAAAGCAACGATTAAGGCCTTTAAAGTAATTGAGCAAGGTTTGTCATGGAAGGATGGGAATGGGGAAAATATTCGTATTGGAAGGGACCCATGGGTGGGGTGCAGTGAAAAATTTTCACTAACCCCTGGCCTGATAAGACACCTGGTTTCAAAAGGCATCGTCTATCTAAAACAGGTCGAAAAGATAGGTGCTTCATCTATATGGGGCCAAGCATGGAAGTCGGGCGCAGACCTGAATATCCTTCCTCATTGGTGGGATGAATGGGAGGCTTATAGGATGGAACTATCCAGAACAAATGTAAGAATAAAGGATGAACCAGACCAACTGATTTGGGCACATGCGGACACTGGGAATTATTCTCCAAAATTTGGATACAAATTCCTCATGTCCAAAAAAGGATGGGGTGATCCGGAATGGTGGAAAAATCGCTTTGGAAACTAAAATGCCCAGCAAAGGCAAAAAAAAAATTCTGGTGCATTCTAAAAAAGAAAGCCCCTACCTGGGATATTCTCCAATCAAGATTTAAACAAGGTCCAGCTAGATGTGCCTTATGCAAAAATGATTTGGAAACAGCTAATCATCTTTTTTTGGAATGTCCATTAGCGAAAAAAGTATGGGATGAAGTATTAAAGCAGATGACTTTAACTATCAAATGGGAAGGGCAGTCCTTACCAGAAGCATGGAAAAATTGGTGGAACAAAGTTCCTGAACAAAAGTTAAGGAATCTGCCCCCCATCATAAGTTGGGGAATCTGGTTAGTTAGGAACAGAATTATCTTTCAGGAGAAGGATATAGAGGCACTCCAAATAATGACTCAATGTATGACCATATACTCAATTATCCCGGATGATGAGAATGAGAGCGAACCTAGGAAGGTGGCGGAGGAGCAAATAAAGGAAGGGGTTCCCTGGGCTTATTTTGATGGCGCCTCCCAGGAAAACAAAGCTGGTGCAGGAATTGTTATTCATTTGAACAACTCTCATTCTCTTAAAGCATCCATCAGTCTGGGAAGTGGATCAAATAATTTTGCTGAATTATCTGCTCTAAAATATCTCTTATGCTGGTTGATTCAAAAAAACACCCTCACAGTTCAAATATTTGGAGATTCACTAAATGTTATAAATTGGTTAAATGGACGGAGAAGATGCCAAAATTATGCTTTACAGCCTTTAGTTGAAGAAATTCAAAATTTGAAATTGTCTTTTAATTCGCTGTCCATTAACCATATTTACAAGGAACGAAATGATCTGGCAGACAAACTTTCTAAAGACGGTATTGAAAAAACTGTGGGCAATTGGAGAATAAGGGAGGAAGCAAACGGTGAAAGCTTTGCCTCGGACCAGCCTCCATATGCAGGAATTCTCCAATAAAACCAGTTGATCAGCAAAATTTTTTGTTTTTGTCTACTAAAAAATACTGCTGAAACAATATTTTTGGCGTTACAGTGGAAAGTGGAAGCAAGGCATATATATTTTCTCTTTTTGTTCTGCTTTATGAAACAGTCAGCAAAAACAGGAAACAAGATGGACACATGGAAAAATCAAGGGACAAGATCGGTGGTGAAATGATCTCTTCTCGAGAAGAGAAGAAATACTCTCTTATGAGATTTTTTGTATAATCAAACTGTTATAACAGCAATAGAGTTGTGTATGTACAGGAACTTTTTATAATATAAGAAGTTCGTTTTTTCTTTGGAAAAAAACTTCTTATATATAGAATAAATACTTTATACAAAAAGATAAGTAATTGAAAGTAAAAAAAATAAAAAAATATGGTTAAATGTTGTAAAACAAAGTATAAAAGATATTGTCACCTAATTTTATTATTTAAAAAAGAATAAATAATATTCATATTAGCATTTAAAAAATACTATAATAAATAATCAACACTTATAATAAATATTTCAATTTCCATCTTATTTTACATAATACTTTATACGAGATTGAAAAAAAAAAAACTTTTTAGTATAAGGAGGTGTAATTTCTTCACTAGTTAATATGAAGTTGATAAATAATATGTAAAAGTAATATTATTGATACTAAGTGATATAAAATTAATTCTATGTTCATTGACATGTAACATGTAAGACAAAAAAAATAAAAAAACTAAAAAAATATGTAACTTATATATAGTATCAGATATGTGTAATTTATTCCATTTTTAATATGGAGTTCATATACAATATTTAAAAAATATTAATAAAAAAAAGTTTCAAGTGGATTATAAATCAAATATTTCAATATGTATGTTGAGTAAAATATTTTAGTATTATATGTGTGTATAGAGAGAGAAATGTAACATTTTAAAAATTAATAATAATAAAAATAATTTTATATATGATTCAAGTTGATTTTTTTTATTACTAATATAGATGCATCTTAACTCTCTCAATCTCTTGACATACTCCTCAAGTTTTGTACACAAAAAGAGGTTTTCATGTTGAGAGATTCGATCCCTCTCAACCCTTGGTAAATCTAGAATTAGATGGATCTATGCTAGTAAAGCAAAATTTCCTCTAATTTAACAACTTGAATTTTAAATAATTTTACTTAGTTTTCTTGTAAATAAAGGTTTCCTCTCATTCACAAATATTATATTATAATAATTATATTATACAATCAATTAGTTATCATTTAAAATAAAATAAAATTATTGAAAAAAAGCATTTTTTAATATTATTTTAAAATTATTATTTGTATAGTTATGTGAAATGTGTTTAATTTTGGAAAGAGGTTTACATAATTTAATTTATTTAATTATTAATAATTATGAAGTGTATGGTAAGGATTAACCTCAGTTACAACATTTTTATTTAATTTAATTATTAATATTATGAGAGGTGGATAGTTAGAATTTAACCTCCATTAAATATGCCTAGAATATTTTTATAGTATTATAAATTAAGGTTGAGATTTATCTCCAGAGTAGTTATGTTCATTTTATACTTTTTAATTATTGATTAATTAAAAAGACATACCATGATATTAGTACATGGTATTTATTTTTTGACATGTAGTATTAATAAGCCACATATTATAACAAAGTCTATTTGTAAGTTAAGAATCTTCATGGTTAAATTTCCATGATTAAAAATCTTGTTAAATGCTTTTCACATATATATGTGTTAACAAATATTTTATTTTTAAATAATGATAAAGTTATAATTTAATTAGTTTTTATGATTTTTAAATTTTTTAGAAATATGATATGTATCATGAGGTAAGCGTTTATCAACCATTTAATATATATCTACAGTAGTTAAACATGGTGAAAATGAAAGTATTAATATCATTATAATTCTTATAAATAATGAAATTGTGAAAAATAATTAATTTGTGCCATTGAAAAAATTGTGCCATATTATTAATGATAAGATAAATTAAAGAAACTCTATTCAATCTCAATCCCCTTTGTATCACAATTAAATAAATTTGTAAAACTTGTGATGAACATTAATCCTTTTTTTGTGAATCTAAAAGCTTATGTTATATCAAAATATTACTCTAGCTAATACATCTTTCCAAAATCCTGCAAGCCTCACTCTTACTAGATTTATTGGTCAGTAGGTAGTTACCAAAACATATAGCACGCTGCCAAAAAAGCTTTGCTAACCAAAACCAGAAAGACACATGATACCAGAAGACCTTCAAGATCAAGATGCAACCATCAACCATTATGGATTAGAGGAATTGATCATGGTAGGATGCTCTAGTCTAGAGCTTGGTGATGGAAGAGGCCTAAAATTACAATGAGCGTGCTTCTCCATATGGGCCACTCTCTCTTCGTTTCTCCTATAAGTGCCATTGTCCGCTTTTCATGTTGGCCAAATGGTCAAGCATATACCATTGATTACTTTAAAGACCATTCATAAAACCAATTATTGTGTTGATTTCATCATGTCATTTGTTGTAACTTATCTTTACCCTATTATGTTTTCCACTTTTCCCTTTATGTTCAAAAAAAAGAAAAGAAAAGAAAAATGAGAAAAAATATAAAATCAAAAGAAAGAAAAAAAGAAAAAGATATATCTATGTTAATAATAAACATAAATATATTCCTAAGTCAGCATGCAAGTCAAAATGCCGCTTTATTTGTTTTTTTATTATTATTATTATAATCCTTTATATTTTTCGAAGGATTATTTAATTTGTAAATAACTTGATTTGACATTTCTGTCGGATAGTGATATTGTTCGATTTAAATGTGACGGCCGAGATTGGGCTTGGCTAGATCAACGACCCTTGATCGATTACAGAACCCGCTGCATCTTCAACAGTTAATAGAAGGGGGGGCGTCCGCAAAGCGGTTTTCTCGATCCCGTCATTGGATACGTTGCAACTCTGCGACAATTACGGTACACACCTTAACAAAACCACTTACCGTGCTCAACACCCCCCCCTTCCCCCGCCCCCCACAAACCACTCCTCCGCTATTACTCTCCTGCCAATCTTTCTCCCATTTTTATCCACCCGTAAGTATTTTGCCAAGTTTAACCACCACTAACCCTCCCGCTGAACTAGCAAATGACCATTGTCGTTCATTTATTCCTACCAAAGTCTCATTAAATTAAATCCTACGCGCCAATAACGGTTAATCAATTCAAACCATTATTTCACTTCCCAATAAAACATTGCCACCTATTCAAATTAACATGTTGCATTATGTTTGTTGCAACAATTCGAAGAACGCCTTTGTAAAAGAAATTCCAGCAAACAATCACCTTCAACCATTGTTTACAGACTGTAATTGTCCTATATCCAGGTAAATCTTTATCAATTGTCTCAGTCATTTATTTTCGCCAATGTCTTCACATAAAGGAAAATAAAAAATTGTTACATATAATCCCCTCTTACCCCCTGTGATAAACCTGGATGAACTCATGTTAGTAGATACTCATTTTAAAATTGTTGAGACTAATTGTGAATTCGATCTATATGAACTTCATAATTGGGCTTTTCAAAAGTACCAATTTTATTTTTGGGAGTCCCTATTGCCTCAGTTTTGTTTCCCACAAACTTATCATTGTAAAATTTTCTCTACAAATCAGAGAACTCACTGATATCATGTAGAAATTTCACCTGCAGATCAAACTGATATATGCAATGTACTAAAGCTAATACTAGATCTACATCTACCATAAACTTTGTGGAAGCTTAATTGAACATGAGCAACATCAAGCAAGAACAGATATAACTGAAAATGAGAAGTAATCAACCATAAAACAGAGGATATAACTTGGGGAAAGCACCAGCCTAAAACTCCATCTCTGTATTATCAATCAAGTGGAAATCCTCAACAACATACAAAAAGAATCAGCTCAAAAGATATCCTTCTCTCTCTGTACTCTGATGATGTATCTAGGCCTGTATATATAGGTTCCACAAGTCCTCCAAGCTCCTATTTCCTTGCGCAATTTTGATTGGGGTCCAATGTCATAACATGTGTGAATTGGCCACATCATACCTGCTGTAACCTCAGGTCCAACTAGGCAATCCATAAGGAATAATATTCCTTCTCAATGCAAGGAATATTCACCAAGGAATATCCTAACAACTGATAGTACATTGTCCCTCCATCTGATCTCAACTAGGTCTCTATCTGAACTGATATGCATGAGTTCTCCATGAGTGAATCTTCAGTTATCTGAAAATAATAGTGGTTACATGCATGCAAGCATTACCAAACTGAATCTCATTAATCTAACAACTGTTAAATTAATCTAACTGGACTTGACTCAGTTAACTGAGCCAACTAATTACAACTCATCCTCATCCTTGAACTGATGGTTAAATCCCTCAATCAAAGGAGAAACTGTTGCATGTCCTCACATAAACTTCAAGTTTATAATTCCTTAACTAATTAACTCAAACTGAATTAATTAATTAATTTACAAACTGTTGTTAATATCAAATTCGAATTTTACTTCCTATTTCTAGTCAAGGGACTGACTAAAATAGGAATCCACACTGAACTGCTAAAAATAGAACTTATATTTTTAGCACTTCCATTTTTCATTCCTTGTTGCCCAATCCAGCACTGGTACCCAAACTGCTATTTTTAGCAATTTCTTGTTGCCATTTTCAACACTCCCTCTTAACAAAAAAGGCTTCCTCTCAAACCCGATCCTGTAACTCTGGAATGTTCTGCATGCAACACTTCTACCAAGTGTGGTTTCTCTAGCAACTCTCGGAACAAAAAAAAACTCCCAACTGACCTCTCTGTTGGGCTAGAAACATACTCTGATGCTGAAGCTCTACCTGCTGTTGACAAGTGCTCCCTCTGTGACCTCTGTGCTACTGCAACATCTCCATGCATCTTGCACCGTTACACACCTCTCTGTGCTACCCTGCACTGGTGCAACACACTTGTGCCTCTCGCATTGCTGCAGCCTGCTAGCTTTGCATTGTCCTAGGATTCCCTACATGGTAGCTCTTTCTACCACTCCATCTGCATCTGTCTCTACCCAATTAGTCAATTATGCTATTCCTCATCAGGGCTCTCGTAGCAAATTCGAATCAAAGAGGTTGGGTACCTCAAGGATCTTTCCCCTCCTCCTTGGGATGATCACTCCACATCACCCCACCTCCTACCTGGAGGTATGGCTGCATGTGATCCCTCAACCCACCTAGCTCGAAATTTCCCCCTACTGGAGATCTCTGCATGAGTAAATGTCTCTACTCAATCTCCTCTCAGCTTCTCTAGTTGTGGCTTCTCCACAACCTCCTGAAGTTGCCTCACCAATTGTGGCTCCTCCACAATTGTCTGAGACTTCGTCTGGTGCTGCATGTTGAAAGGTAATATACTCTCCCTCTCAACCACCAAGTCTCCATCAATTGCCTTGCTGCTCAAGGCTTTGCATGCATCTTGAACCTCAAGAGCATACAGGTTCTTGACCCATGAACCGATCTGCTTCACCTGTCTAGTGATGATGTGTCTAAGGAAAACATTTCCCTTACTGAAGACTACATCATAGCCTCTGTCTTCCAGCATTGCGATCAACACCAAGTTTCTCTTCAGTCCCGGTACATACTTGACATCGGTCAAGGTAAGGCGAACTCCATGCTCCCTCTGAAAAATAATCGTGCCTACACCTGAGACACTATGCTTTTCATCATTACCCATCATTATGAGTATCTGGAGATCTCTCTCCTCCAAAGTACTGAACAAACTCTTGTTGCCGATCATGTGGAAAGAAGCTCCACTGTCAAGAAACCAACCACTTCCCACCACGGATGAAACCATGCATGCAAAAAGTGTGAAATCCAACTCAAACTGTGAAGCAAATGCCTAACCCTCAGATCCTTCCCCAGATCCCTTCTTGGATTTCCTTAGTGGACAATTTGTAACAAAATGGCCCACCTCATGACAATGAAAGCATCGCACTTTCGATTTGTCAAACTTCTTCCCACCATGGGAAGAACTGGATTTGGAAAGAGAAACCTTCTCCTTCCCCTTCTTCGCCTTACTCGCTAAGGCACAGTTTTCTTCATCCTCCATAGATGAAGAACCATCTCTGGTGCTTCTTCTTATCTCCTTCTACATCAAATCCGACCAAAGTCATTCCCAATTTGGCAGTTTCTCTCTTCCATTAACCGAGTCCCGGTAGCTATGCCAGCTCTTAGGAAGACCGAGGAGCGCAAGACTCACCATGTCATCATCAGCGGTCATGATCCCTACACTTCCAAGCTCATCCCTACATGAGGTGAGCTTGTTCAGATACATAGAGATCGTGTCATCCTTTTCACACTTGATCTTTCAAAGTTTGTCCTTCAGTGCCAGCTTCCTATGATCACTGCTATTCTGATAAAGATCTTTCAATGTTTTCCACATCAAAAACGGAGTCTCCTTCCCATGGAGGCTCGAGACTATGTGATCTCGAACTCCCTCCAGGATGATTCTCCTAGCTCTAGCCACAACTTCCTCCATTCTGCCAACTCTTGGGCATTAGATCCTGAGGGTTTGGGGACTTCTTGATCAATGAAGTCTTGCACCCCGTTATCCTCTAATACTTCCTCCATGCGATCCTTCCAAGCTATATAGTTTGATCTGCCATCCAGTGCATACTCAAGCCTCAAACCATAGAACGCCATTGATGAAATCTGAAATGTCATAAGAACTCGATATCCATATCAAGAACACTAAACTTCGTACTTCTCTCTCACTCTATATACAGCTCTCTCCTTGATCACCTGTGCTCTATTACCATGTAGAATTTTCTCTACAAATCAGCTAGCTCGCTAATATCATGTAGAAATTTCACCTGCAGATCAAACTAATAAATGCAATGTACTAAAGCATAATACTAGATCTACATCTGCCATAAACTTTGCGAAAGCTTAATTGAACATGCGCAACATCAAGCATGAATAGATATAACTGAGAATGAGAAGTAATCAACCATAACACAGAAGATATAACCTGGGGAAAGCACAGCCTAAAACACCATCTTTGTATTATCAATCAAGTGGAAATCCTCAACAACATACAAAAAGAATCAACTCAAAAGCTATCCTCCTCTCTTTGTACTATGATGATGTATCTCATGGACTATCTAGCCCTATATATATAGGCTCCACAAGTCCTCCAAGCTCCTATTTCCTTGTGCAATTTTGATTGGGGTCCAATGTCATAACATGTGTGAATTGGCCACATCATACCTGTTGTAACCTCAAGTCCAACTACACAATCCATAAGGAATAATATTCCTTCTGCATGCAAGGAATATTCACCAAGGAATATCTTAACAACTAATAGTACACTGTCCCTCCATATGATCTCAACTGGGTCTCCGTCTGAACTGACATGCATGAGTTATCCATGAGTGAATCATTAGTTATCCGAAAATACCAGTTGTTACATGCATGCAAGCATTAACAACCTGAATCTCATTAATTTAACAATTTTTAAATTAATCTAACTGGACTTGACTCAATTATCTGAGCCAACTAATTACAACTCATCCTCATCCTTTAACTAATGGTTAAATCCCTCAATCAAAGGAGAAATTGTTGCATGTCCTCACTTTAGACTTTAAGTTCATAATTCCTTAACTAATTAACTCAAACTAATTAATTAATTAATTTACAAACTGCTGTTAATATCAAATTCGAATTTTACTTCCTATTTCTAGTCCACATACTGACTAAAATAGAAATCCACACTGAACTGCTAAAAATAAAACTTATATTTTTAGCACTTCCATTTTTCTTTCCCTGTTGCCCAATCCAGCACTGGTACCCAAACTGCTATTTAGCAATGTTTTTAGCAATTTCTTGTTTCCATTTTCAACACTCCCTCTCAACAAGAAAGGCTTCCTCTCGAATCTGATCCTGTAACTCTGGAATGTTCTACATGCAACACTTCTACCAAGTGTGGTTGCTCCAGCAACTCTCGGAACAAAAAAAAAAACTCCCAACTGACCTCTCTATTGGGCTAGAAACATACTCTGATGCTGAAGCTTTACCTGCTGCTGACAAGTGCTCCGTCTCTGACCTCTGCACTACTATAACATCTCCATGCATCTCGCACCGTTGCACACCTCTTTGTGCTACCCTACACTGGTACAACACACTTGTGCCTCTCACATTGCCGCAGCCTGCCAGCTCCATGCTATCCTGGGGTTCCCTGCACTGTAGCTCTCTCTGCTACTCCATCTGCATCTGTCTATACCCAATCAGTCAGTTCTGCTACTCCTCATCAGGGCTCTCGTAGCAAAGTCAAATCAAAGAGGTTGGGTACCTCAAGGATCCTGCCCCTCCTCCTTGGGACAGTCACTCCACATCACCCCACCTCCTACCTGGAGGTATGGCTGCATGTGATCCCTCAGCCCACCTGGCTCGAAGCTTCCCCTTACTGGAGGTCTCTGCATGAGTAGATGTCTCTACTCGATCTCCTCTCAGCTTCTCTAGTTGTGGCTGCTCCATAGCCTCCTGAAGCTGTCTCACCAATTGTGGCTCCTCCACAATTGTATGAGACTTCATCTGGCGCTGCATGTTGAGAGGTAATATACTCTCCCTTTCAACCACCAAGTCTCCATCAGTTGCCTTGCTACTCAAGGCTTTGCATGCATCTTGAACCTCAAGAGCATATAGATTCTTAACCCGTGAATTAATTTGCTTCACCTGTCTAGTGATGATGTGTCTAAGGAAAACCTTTCCCTTACTGAAGACTACATCATAGCCTCTGTCTTCCAGCATCACGATCGACACCAAGTTTCTCTTTTGTCCTGGTACATACTTGACATTGGTCAAGGTAAGGCGAGTGTTACACAGTAAAATGTCACTGTCACCTTGTCAGTCTCCCTACTATGTCATTAAATCATATCCACCATGCTCATGCTCTCTGAAGTGGCCAAAAACCATCTTTGCCTAAGTTTATTGGATCATCGCGACTGTTCCTAAAATAACCGCGCTGACTTGCGGATGCTAATGTGACTGGTGCGCTGCCAGCGCGGAAGCACACGTGTTTTCCGCGCTGGTCGAATTTCACAAACAGCGCGCCCTTCGCTTGTACTATTTCACGCTGACCGGACCTCTCCTGTAATTGAGTTGCGATGTCAGCGCGCCGGCCCAGTTTTGCACCCGCGCTGATCCTGTTTAGGCAAGTTTGTTCTAACAGCGAGCCTTCCAAATGACTCCAGACTTGGCTGTTAGCATTGTAAAGGTCGTCATCCTTTCTCTGGCATGTCTCTTCGTGTGGTCACCCACTTTTCTTGGGGGAAAGCTCATCCTCTAACTATTCATGGAGCCTCCTTCTCCTATATAAGCCTCCACCAGTGCCATGAGCAGCGAGTTTTTGATATAGTTTGGAACATATAGACTTTGATAGAGGAATTCTTAGTGCATTAGTGCTGCGCTTTGTAGGCATTCGGTGTGTTGTGTGAGGATTGCTTTAGAGCTTGAGGAAGGTTATGAGTTTGTTGCCTTGTATGTGAGAGAGAGACTTCTTTGACTTGGGAGATCTACTTCAAAGGTGAATGCTTGGAAGACATGCTAGCTGGACCCTCTAGAGAAGGACTCAGC
>APFE031035125.1:0-15595 GCA_000404065.3 Pinus taeda | reverse complement strand
GGATTCACTTAAATAAAACCTATTCTTGAAAATGGGTGAATGGAAGGTTGTAACTCCTAATTTCAAGCGCTAAATTTACCTTTTTTACCCTCTCCCTTAAAATAAGGTGGGCTATTTGAGGTGATTTGTAAAAATGTACTATGATACAAAATATTTGCCCACTAAAAATTTAAAACCCCTTAATTTCGCCAAAGGGCGAACATTCGCCCCTAAAATCACCCCTATTCACCATCTATGTCATATCAAAGAAAGCCTTCCTAAAGACCTTCTCATCCTCTGTTATGTTTGTAGGCTCTCCTTCATGAGACATGTTCACTAAAGTCTCAACTAAAACTTGAGGAAGAACTAGTGGTGGAGATTATGGAAACCTTGCACTCCTTCTCCTTGACCCAACTTGAGGGCTTTCAACTAGATTCCCTTCTCCTCTCTTGAGCTTCAACCTTGTAAGCATAACATTCACTTTCAAAACAATTAAATCCTTCTTGCACAAAGAAAACCAAGAGCTCTAATACCAAACTTGATATAATTGGGAAAATTAGTTTTTCTTTGTTGAATTCCTTTTCAGAATATGTTAAATGTGCTTAAGGATTCATGAGATTATTTGCAAGTTTAAACTTGGGGTTTTTAGTGCTTTTATGTAAATTTTATTGGTAAATTAACATAAACAAATGACTAAACAAGAGCATATAACAGACATAAACAACACCATATATAGTATCATATCAACACATGATGAAGGATTTCACCCCTTCTGGGCTATGTCTCCTTGGTCTAGCTTCCAATGACTTGGCCCTCTCTATTATGATAAAAAAATGTGAATACATCATTTTATAATACTCATAAAGCTTTGAAACCTGTTCCAATGGCTTCAGAATTCCCAAAAATGCTTGTATAGCCTCTTTCTGCCCTTGATTTGGTCAAAAATGAAGAATTTATGGCCTTTCCCAATCTTCTACTAATCACATCGCAAATTCCCCAAAATCCGGCACCATCCTACAAATTTTCCCCAAAACACGCTAACGGAGCGACAATTTTGTGGAATTTCAGGTGAAATTGTCGGGCGTTTTAAATGTCCTCTAACGCCTTATATCTTAAAAATTTGGGCACATGGGGGGGGCATGTGCCCAAGGCTAAGGCCAATGGCCCACCTCTGCTGACTAGGTCGCTGCTCCTCTCCGGTAGTGGTCATATGTTGCTGGTGCGACCAAGGGTCGACTGCCACAAGCTGGACCTACCCCCGAATGGCTCGTTTATAATATTCAAATATACATCGTGAACTTATAATGTTAAGACTTATGTGTATGGTGTATTGGTATGGCTCTTGACTTGGGCCCTAGTGGTCACAAGTTTGACCCCCACTATTGCTACCAAAACTCAACACAAAATTTTGGTGGCACTCAGGCTACCATGTGACGGCCTCTGGTTGGGTCACATGTCAACGCATGGTTGGACACCAATCCAACCAATCAAAAATTCCAAATTACATCCAATAAGAATGTGCCACTTGGCACAATAACATTCACTGAGCCTATTGACCAATACAAGTTCGACATAGGCTTGCCCAACCAGTCCTAGGTTAGCAGTACGGATTGTTGACTTGGCTATCAATTGTTTACAAAAATTCGCTTGTTTGAGAAAGTGAATAGAACCTGATTCTTTGAGCATATGATGTCTATTTCTCATGAAACAAGTTGTGTCAGACTCAAGATGACGAGCACTACGTGGTCTTTTAGGTTCAACTCTAATCCAATAACTTTGAATTTTGAGCTAAATATTTAGCACCTGATGATTTCCATAGTTAGGACCCAACAAATTCTTGAAATCGATTTACTATGAGGAAGCAATAGTCACAAGGATGGAACAAATGAAGTGGGGCCAAAGTTGAGCTCGCAGGGTTACTCAACATGCTATATGTTCCACATTTTAGCCACAACATCATTAACACCATCTATGTGCATCAGTTGTTGGCGTTGGTTCATGATGGGTGCCTCTAGCTAGGAGGGCCCATTCCCATTGATGGCATGCTAGTCCATAGAATCACAACACTAACTTATCAGGGCGTGAACCCTATAGGCGCTTTTGTGGGGAAGTCGCAGGAGAAGAAGCTCACAGATCAAATGAAGAGCAACTTCAGGTTGGTAAAGAAGTCGCAAGGCTACGCCATTATCTCTATCTCGGATGGAGGTGTGTAAATTGTTGCACAGATTCTAGCAGGAAAAATAATGCAGAAGTGTCGTGCCAATGAAGTGCCAGAACCAGTAGTATATTTAGCTATGCAGTGCAGCCAAGGGGTCCAATTTAATTAGGATAAGTACCTCTACCACAAATTCCTAGAGGATTGTTGTGAAGCCCAGGAGGATGGAAATGTGTTCCACTATGTGTGGTTGGTGCTATTGATAGCATTGGTAGCCTAGAGGATGCCTGAGGATAGGAAATTCCCAACGCTGAATCCAACCTTGTGTGAGGCTATGAAATTCATCTCACTGTGGGCTACAAAGGACCTTGACCGCATTATTAAAACCAATATGTTTTGGGTCCTATTCGAGCTAGAGTTATAGATGATGATCAATAAATAGCCACGGTTCTCACCTAGTCTACATGCATAGTAAAAAAATATAGCCGACTCCAAAGAATATTTCCACAATCTATCCATACAAACGAAGAAGGATGTCGTAGGAACATGGCACAAGTTACCATATTTAGTCACGGAGGACAATGCTATGGGGGTCATCAACAAATGGATGAGTGATTGGCAGGAACAAGTAAGGCCACAAAAGTATAAATGGGGAAAACAAGTTGCAACAGAGGCCATGAAAGATGAGAAGAGTGAAGCACAAAAGGCTCCTACAAAAGAGAAATAATACTAGCAGGAAAAGGCTTCTACGATAGAGAAGGCGGCACAAAAGGAAAAGACTACACAAGCAACAACATAGCAGGTCACCATTAACCTCGAAGAACCTGAGACAGAGTGCACCGATGTTGAGGTTGAAATCATAGATGACGAGGAAAGGGACGTAAACCCTTATCTCATATCTGAGGACTTAGATTACCCCTTCCATATCAAGAAGAGGTAGAAGGGAAGTTTGACGGGACCTCGTAAGAAGCATAAGTCCAATGAATCTGTGAGTACGAAACCATTGGTCCTCATGGAAGGGGACCTTGATGTGATAGGTGATGTTGTCTGCTTCGCCACTCAAAATATATGGGGACACATTGCGGACCAATACCATTAATTATTGGACAAAGTACAATAGGACTGAAGGAATTGTAGGTCTAGACATGAGTGATCCACGTGAGTTTGGTGCAAGTGAGTGCAGATCAAGCAAGCGTGAAAAATTTAGTACCACTACAAAAATCACATCCGAGCTCCGAGCAGTGCAACTACTAGAGGGCTTTCTCCATTTTGAGATATCGGAAGACTAAGAGTGCACGAAGTACTAGAAAAATCTATGTATCAACCTTGCAGCATTGCCTATCTAGACCTTGCATGAGTTGCACCTAAGGGTTTCAGATGAGCTCCACGACGGGGTAAAAAGAGCCCTCCTGATTATCGACGAGGTAAAAACTAACAACCAATAGAGTTTTGCAGAGAAAGAATAGGCCTTGTAGGCTTGTGATGAGGTGATGCAGGGAAATCAATGGCTAGAGGAAACCCTTACCAAAGTATGCAACGAGCTCCCTAAGATCCAAATTCTAGTAGAGGCAGCCTCAGCAGAGAAAATTCACAAGTTAGTTGTTGTAGTGAAGGAATCCAAGGAGGAAATTGGAAGGGTATGGTTCGAGCTATAGTTGTAGATTTCAAAGCTTCAACTGAAGCTACAGCCAACCACTTCTCTAGAGGTCAGAGAGCAGTGCGAAGCTGCTATTGAATCTGATATGACTACTCTGTCCACTGCAGTCAAGGACTGTAGCCAATTGTTTGAGAAGATAACAGAGATGTGGACCTCATTGCAGGAGGATCCACACTTGTAGATGATCGAAGTTGACATCTGTGAAAAGAAATTGCAATTTGATAAGATCGGGGAGGCAGCGTGGACCTTAGAACCTATGCAAAGGTTCACCAAACTTCAAGAAGGGAAATTCCTGTAGACCAAGACTGATGAGCCATCAAATGGCCTCTATCATTTCCTCAAAGATGCATCCATGGGCCGAAGAGGCAAGACAAATGTCACAGAACATTCAGAGTAAGCTAAAATCTTTCCAGAAGACACAGAGAAGCATGGGCCTTGTAGTCGAAGGTCTAATAATGAAGAAATTGTTGGAAGAAGTTCGCGAGGACACCACACAGGGAATAAAAGATCTCAAGTGTTGAAGATAGAATTTAGCAGCCTGTAAGAAAAGGTTGAGACAATACCAGCAGAGTGACTCGAGATGAGTCACAACTTTGCATTGGGGGTCTGTTGGGACGGGATCCCCTGGGTTATTTTTCTTATGTTTTGTAAATTTATTGTAGAGTCTTCGCATTTTGAGGAGTGGAGCACAAGCGACATACGTCAATAGGAGTCAGAGGGGCTTTAGGAAGGTCAAAGCCCCTTCATTTGTTAAAGTCGAGTTGCTTTGAGACGTGCCCATGGTTTGCAGCCCATGGTATTGTAATGAAGAAGAATATAGAAGGGAGTCATAGAAGAGTCATAAGATAGCTAAGTAAGAATAGTGCATGATTTGGGTCTGATTTTATCTATTTTGCACTTGGGAGAAGGGGAAGGCTCCTGCATTTGTGTGCACAGAGACCTTCATAAGTCTGCAACTGAGTGCATGGGCCCTTGAAGAACCATCTATGCATCTGCGTATTACTGTTTTATCTCTGAATTTACTGTATTTATGATATGTTGAATCCATTTAATCATGAAAAGTACTTAATAGTTTCGTGAAGATGTAGATATTTTTATTTATATGATGTTATGCATGTTTAGCGCAATCGACGAAGGACATAAATATGCTAACTGTTAGTTACTGTAAATTTTGGGTTTCAAGGGTTAAGGTTCATGAAGGTCAAGAGAAAGCCCTAATTTTTCCAGAAACACATCACATAGTCCTTTGGATGTAGAAACCGAGTTTTAGAATCCCCCAATACTACCTCAGGTGAGACTGCAACCTGCGCTATGCGGGTTGTTGCCGAAATGGCCAATGGTGTAGGGTTTGGCTGGTTAGCACAACTAACTCTGAACCTGGGTCCAAGCCCCCTCAAGCCAACATAAACCATAATAAGAAATTTAGTAAATGAGATGCATTACACATGTCCTAAATTTACTTTGTATAACAATTAATTAACTTGGGATTAGTACTGATATTCCAAAAAAATATAGTTATTAACTCTATTGATTTATTATATTAGGATTATTTTTAGTCCGAGCATAACTTGAGAATTTGACAACTAATTAACATTAGGAAACATTCAAGGTTAATTCCAGTCAGTTGGTTATTTACAGGCTAATATTTTAATTAAAGTAATAGACCGAAAAAACTTGACAAATATTATAGTCTTTGTCATTTATAAAGTTCTCTTAGATTAAAAGACTCCAAAAATGCCGAAGCTGACCATATGTAAATTAATCTGTTTACAAAAGGCTTCTCAATGTTTCATGCCCTAATTTATCACTTCCCTGGTCCATTAAATAAATAATTGAGTAATGGAAAATATTGAATCAAACATAAGGATAAAGAGAAAAAGTATACAAATATATATGGACAACACAAATTGAAACAAACTTCTGAAATCATACACCCATTCATCAAAGAAATAAATTCTATAATACTACCTTGCCATAATACCAAATAACAAAGAAATGTCATTTGAAGGTGATGATTTCTTTTTTAACAGTCAAGTACAATGTTCTTTTATTCCTCACTTGAACAAGAAAGGAATGTAGCCAAATAAAAGAATACCATGGTTCATTCATGAAAATGAATTATAAGATAAAATCAGATAACCAAGTGGGATTTCTCAAGTGGTTGGGCACTTTCATCTTTCCCTTGGGCTAGTTGGTTTCCTTAGTTGTGTCCCTTGTTATGTCCCTATAAGGTCAAGGCACTATAATCAGCACTAACGGGTTTACACTAGGAAGTGCCTGAGGGTTCCCCCACAAGGTTTTCCATGGGAAAAAAATTATTTGTGTCCAATGAAAACAAAATTAGGTCAACGGTACTAAAAGGTAATAGTAATACAAGGTATTGTGTAAAAAGTGCAAAAGCAAGATAATCCTTTCTAATAATTCTCGTTTAGAAAGTATTTGGCAGGATTATGCACTAAATAAAAAAGACAAGACTTTAATATGAGGCAATAAATAAACTGCACATATTAGCTCAATTGTCATCTTGGTCAAATTTTAGAATATTCTATTTCTTAAAGTGCTAGAGTTAAGTTGAGGGGTAAATGGGGGATCAAGGTATAAAGGTGTTTCTTATGTCTACTTCTTAAAAAAACTCGAAACCTCGCCATTAAGTATACCACTCGAAAAAACTCAAAACCTTTCCAAATTTAAAGTCTCCTGTTGTTCTGAAAAAAAAAAAATAACATATTATATCTAATATAATTGGGTTTCCAAAACTTTGTTGAGTTTTAGGAAAGTCAAAGTTTCCTCTCATGCTCTACAAGAAGAATTGAGCACACATCCAAAATTATGTTTTGACAAAAGATAATCCAACTAGACAATATTGGTTGAATGTATAAACTTCAGCTATATTTTAAGCCATATTCTTGAAAAGATATTCCAGTTTTTCACTATGTATGTTATCGTAAGGCCGCAACCTTCTTCCATCTATATTGAGTAGAAACACAACATCAATACACGTGTCAGTTAATAAATTATTCTAAGAACAATATTCATAATACCATTATTTTGATTGATCATAAGAAAAATATTGAATACTCATGCAATTAATATCAACTGTGCACTCAATGTCAAGTCAAGGGTTGTCTCATAAAAGGAGAGAATGCTTTCTTTTACTATTATGAGTGTCAGTTTCTCAAGCTCCAAGAGACACTTCACCAACAAAATTTTCTTATTCTCGAAGTGGATTCGAACTAGAACATTTCTACCAACAAATTTTGCCTCAATTTTGAGAGTCAGTAAACCTAATATATCATCTACATTGGCTTTCAAATCATTTTTAGTAGATGATGTTTTACCATCCTCAGAATACAGAGGAGATTTATTAACATAAACAACTAACTACACCATGTCTTTGGGGATCTGTTGCTTAATCATATTGAGTTTCTCCCACAACTTCTTCACATATTTGATAGCATCATATAGAACTAAAGCCCTATTCCTCTGCCAAAAAAGAATCCAAAGTTAACTGCATGGTTTTGAGAGACAACAATGTGCATAATTCGAAGCTTTATACATAGAAATCAAGATAGGGTGGTACCAATGCAAGTACAAGTTCCTACTTGTTCCTTTTGATGAAAACAAGAATGATATCCACCCAACAATAGTGCAATAAATCTAGGTCAATTTTTATGGTGTTGTTGACACATTAATGCATGGGGATGTATATGCCCGCCGTTAGATAGTTCACTTGCTTAAATCCAGTAGTGGGCATATACAACCCCTGCGCATTAATGGGTCAATAGTACAATAAATATTGGTTTCCTTCTAAACTCAATACAATATTTAATGCACTGTTGCTGATTTCATATTGTTTACCCCTTCTAAGGTAGGCAAGTTCAAATTAGGACATGGTCATGCATAAATTATAATGGAAAAATATAGTATATTCTTAATGAAGGGAAACTTCTAGTTCTATGAAGAGTCATAGGGTAAATATTAAGCACCATGTACTAAGTTAATGATTGGATTACTTCATTTTCATCTTGTCCATTGAATATCACTTTATTCTCATCCAATGAACAAGATGCAGTAATAGTGAGAAAATCATTGACTAGTGCATGGTGCATAATATTTCCCTCTAGTCATTATAGAATGGAAATTTCCAGTTTTATGCAAAATGATAGTCATTACAGAATGGAAAATTCCAAATTTATGCAAAATGATAGTCATTGTAGATGGGCTCTTGAATTTCAAACACAAAATTATTCAATGTGCATCTTAATAGAATTATCTTCTTTATCCCAGTGATACGAGCCAATAGAGTTATGAATCTCTGTCTCAATATCTCACATATTTTTTGTTCATCCATAACTTGATCCTGACTATGACCTGGTGTATTTGTTGGCACTAGAGGATTCATTATTGAAGTAGATATATTCACATCTAGGAATTTATTTCCCATGAAAAAACATTATGTTGAAAATAATTCTCCTCCTGTAGACAAATAAAATGCATCTAGACCATGGTTAATGTTAGAATGAGAAATACAACTCTTCTGGCCAACATATCCCTTGGAAACCATGATCTCTCCATGGATAGTGGGTGTTCTTGGAGTCAATGTTTTATATATCTTTCACTTGTGGGAGACTCGTAATATAACTTTCAATCTGCTAGGGTAAGCAGTGTTGTTTCTGAAATTGAAATTTCTGCACAGAATTTTGCAAGTAGACAAAGGAGAATGGAAATTGAGATGAAGTTGAATATTAGTTATTATCCTTTTGAATTTTCACAAGCCTCCCGTAACCTGTTAGAATTTCCGAAAACTTGACACTCGAATTATATTATGGGCATGATGTTGAGGGAATTTTGATATTCTCCATGGGATTGAATGACTGAAAGGATCCATCCTAGTCAAAATTATGATGGTGCTGATAGTCCATTGATACCAGTAATTTCTCTAGAGTTGGAGTAGATAAAGTGTTATATTGCCTTGAAAGTGCAAGACCTTCCATGCACTCTAAAAACAAGAAATTCTAGTCAACCTTATGTCAATGACTCTCTCTATCTTATGTGAAATCTCGAATAAGAATATAGATGAATTTGAAGCATACCAAAGTTGACAACCATTGAACTAATAAAATATCCATCTTCATAGTCTGAGAATTTTGGATTTTTCAATGAAGTTCTTTGAAGAATCTATAGAAAACCACGGAGGAATTATTGTCTTGGGAAGTCTCAGATACATTGTCAAGAACATTTCAAATATCAACGAAGAATGAAAAAACAGTGATAAAACATAGACTACAAAATGATACATAGGCTAAAATAATTATCTCAAAATCCCCCATCATAAGGCTATACTAACACATTGCAAAAATTTACAAAGAGAGAAACAACACTTTCTTGACTCTTGAGATTCCACAAAAGGACATAGCAAATTAGGTGGAGAAAGTTTCCCTACTCCAACTTCAAAGGGTAATGTCAATTAAATATATTGTAACAAAGTGAAATGGGGATTGTTGTCTTGAGAAAAAAGTTAATGCAACCTTTCACACACATAGAGATGGACTATCAAACTACAATGGTAATTAGATAGCTTCTTCTATATAATGAGTTGGTAATTACATAGTCAAAGATAACTGGTGAATATTTCTATCTGGATTCTGTCCATATAACAGTAACCTAGAATCTATACTGAATTACTTATGATATAAGTCCTTCCCTGTTCAATTTAGAAACTCAAAGAAAAGTTAAAAACTCCCTTGAAATCTTTCAAATATGTCTACTTCTTAAAAAACTAGAAACCTTGCCAATAAGTATACCAGTTGAAAAAACTCGAAACCTTGCCAAATTTAATGTCTTCCACTATTTTGAAAGAACTTGAATATATTATATCTAATATAATTATGTTTCCAAATTTTTTTTGAGTTTCAGGCAAGTCAAACTATAGTGGTAATTAGATAGCCCCAGCGATGTAAAGAGTTGGCAATTACATAGTCAAAGAAAACCAATGAGTCTTTTTGTCTAGGCTCTGTCTATATAATTATAGCCTAGAATTTATACCAAACTTCTTAGGATGAAAAACACTAATTCTGAAATTTTTATTAGATTCTTTATGATGCAAAGTACAATTATTTTCACTACATGCTAGTCATTATATATATATTTTTTTCATTATCAACCAAGTTTCCTTATTAGATTTTTTTATAGACACAAAGTCCTTAACATTACATTTCCTTTGGCATTTATACCAAAAGATTTGGATTAATTCTCTATGATGGTTATTCCATATCTATCTTTTCATTGTCAACCCAATTTCCTTATTAGATATCTTCATATTGCATTTCCTTTATCATTTAAATTTTAAACCAACATTCAACATTATATTTGGCATTAAAATGAGGAGATTTGGGCTAACTAACCATATTTCTTGTATTTATGGTAGAATTAAGTTTGGACTATCATGATAGAAACTTAAAAAAACTGAAGTGAATCATTTAAGAAAACATAGATTAATGAATGTAGAAATAATACAAATTTGAGCTTACATAGATCCAAAAATGTATAAACTTTGGAATGCTTTTCCAGGCACTTAAAAGGGAAAAAAATCATCATTCTTTAAAAGCCAATAGCTAGAGATTATAACCAGCATGGTTGCAACCTTTATAAAACATATACTCCCACCTTAACTAGGGATATTTTCCCCTTTTTCAGCTCTATCCGTCACCTCCTTTCCTATGCAGCCATTACAACTTAGTTCTTTTACATTGGCATTTGGTCATGAAAATCATTTGAAATGTTAGTGTCAAAAAAAGATTCATCTGAAACATTCAGATCAAGAAAACTTGAACAAACTGTATCATGTGTAGGTGTTGCACCATCCTTCTCAAACTCAAATGATGACTTAGGGGAATCATCAAACATTTCCCTTCGAAGCCTATATGACTTTTCATACACATTGTATGAGGATTTTCGAATCAAATCCAGTGGAAAAGTAGTATGTATTTAGTGTGTATATTTCAGCTGCAAGCCATAATTGTGTTATACTCTATGCATATGAATTGTGTTAGAATGTAGAAATGTCCCAACATTTCATGTGGACACTATTCCCCTCATCAGGGGATCCAAATTAAGCTTATGTAGTAAGAGACTTAGTAGATGGCTATAAACAATCCATGGCATTGAAAGTTGGATAATTTACAAGTAAAAATTAAGTATGCCAGACTTCTGAAAAAATATCTTAGATAATGTAAGGATGTGAAGCAAATTAACTTTTTTATTAAAAGTGTACATGGTCCAAATGGAAGGTAAAGGTGTAAAATTTAGAAATAAATGAGGATTCGTCAAGTCCAAAACCAGAGAGATCTGGCAGATGTATACATGAAAGTACAAAAAGTTGTCCTAAAGATTCTCGAAGACTAAATGTATGTTATTTTTCTACCCTTTTCTGAGATTAAAAACATTCATCCAAAATATAACTTTGTAGGTGATTTCTAGTTAACATATACATTTAGTTTAAGAATGTACTTTATAATTTTCTTGGACAATTGCCAAATTTTATTTCAAGCACATACAATATTCTTCTATGATATGTAGCCCAATTGTTGAGATAGTGCATAGATTGAAGTTTACACTAAATGGTAACCAATGATGTATATATCTATAAGATTCCTTTTGCTAGGTTAATATGATCATAATCATTTACATGTATTTAGAAGATTACCTCTCTATATGTGGCATATCAAAGTTTATTTACTTTATTTCATAGCTCTAACCTTGTTTAATCTAACCTAGGTTTTGGAACTAATGCTTACAGTAATTTGGAAAAGTGAAATTTGAGTTGGCTCAGATTTGTGAGTCTTGCCTAAGAATTTCTCTTGAAAATCACCACTAGCCAAAGTCTTTGTTGAGACTTTCCCAAGTTATCGAATCTTGTTGAGTCCCATGCCAGAGGATTCTTTGTTGGGTCTAGTGATTGTGAGTTTGAGTGTAACGACATTGATTTGGAAACCACTAATGCTTGTGCATTTTTTTTAAATTCACTGGGGATTTTGTCTTGTTAGCTTCTTTCATTACAATAGACTTCATCATTTTTTAAATAGAAATTCATATTATTGTTATTTTGATTGGTGAACATCTTTTTCTTTCTGTGTGATCATTTTTCACATTTACTTATGTTTTTACTCATTCTTGGTGTTGTATATTATTTTTTTAACGATATCTTCTTACAATTTTCTTGATCCCCTAAGTGTGTCCAATTCCTTGAAAGGAAAATCACGAAGTTCCATGTAGGCAACCTACAAAATTTTTTGTCTTATTCTCATACTGTCTTGAACTGCATGTTTGGCTAAGTTTCTACAACAGGGGGATTCGTATTTTGTCAAAGTATTTCAGGTACTATTTCCTTTATATGTGGTTCTAACATCTATAATCATTCTCTTGGATAGTAAAATCTTGTCTGGCGGCCCCACATACCCCATCCTCACCATTAGATCATGACCTCGTGTGGCATATTATATGTTATTCATTTAGGACTTATTTTGGCTTATAGGTTTCATATCTTTCTACATTACCATTGACTATTATTTCTTATTCACAGAAGGCCCATAGAAAAGAATGTGCAGATGTTTTTCCTAAATCTCGATATCGACAGAAGCCTGCTACAAGCTATAGCAATAATTATTTCAATGTTTCTCCATCAAGGATTAGACTTGGAAGGCCTCTCTCTCCCTTATCAAGGATGGGAGTTGGAAAATATTCCTCTTTGATCTCTACATTAAGAGGTGGAAGGGTTTCCTCTCCACCAAGAGTTTGAATTGGAAGGGATCCTTCTCCATCAATTGTTGGAGGAAGGAGTTATCCTCTGGAATCATCAAGAATCAGAGTTGGAAGGACTCCTCCATCAAGGATTGTTGGAATGTTGAATGACAAGAATGTAGAGGAGGATAATTGGTGGGAAAGTTAATGGAGATCACCTCAGACAACATGAAACTGCTACTATGAGTGTAGCATATGGTTCAAGGAATGGCTATCATTGGAGGTACCAACTAATGCATGGTGCTATAATTGATGCCTATGGAAATTACAGGGTCCAAATATACTCCATGTGGACTACTTTCACATGTAGATCCACCTTAGGAAATTTATGTACTGAGTAGTAGAATGGTGTCTAGAAACTAGAAAAATTCAGAGGAAGAAGAATACTTGTGGGAGGATATGAGCCTAAGATTGGAGAATCATGGTAGAGGAAGTGATAACTTAAGGAAAGAAGATTATTTTCCCAGTGACCTAAAGAAGTCGTCCATCTTAGAGAGAGAGAAAATAATGGGTCTAGAACCTAGTATTCCTAATAGTGATTAGCATATGCATGGACCCTTGTCTCATATGGATATACCTATGATGAGTTAAGAGGAGAGATGACCTCCTAGAACGGTAGCCTTCTTTTCTCCTTGCTATCTTTTTTGATCTAATTAGTTTTATGACAAATTATTCCCCATTTCCTTTTTTCCATATTGCTTTTTTAGTGATTTCCTTAGCATGTAAAGATGAAGGATGTTTGGTAGAATGATATTTTTCTTAATATAGGAGTATGAAGAGAACCAACCATGTTCTCTTCTACAATCAAGTATTTTGTCTTACAATATCATAGATGCTTCCACTGAGACATTGTCTCTGCTACAAAGTAGTCAAGGTCAATTAAGCAATAGATGTCTAATGGTTTAGCCTCCTCACCTGAAACATCAAAATCATAGCATAAATTCACAATCAAGGTTGAGAACACTTCAAGTTTTTATTCATGGCCATAACATTTCTAGTTTTGGTTTGGCATATTCATTCAACTTAACTCATTATGTTGGTCACCCTGTGGCTTCAACAAATGACTCTAGGTTAATAGGTACATAGATACCATTAGAAATGGTATGAAAATATCGGACAAATTATGAATCTTCCCTTGGCTATGATCTCCCGAGATTTGAATTCATGTCACCTGTGACACCATCATCAAGTGACATTCCTTTCTTACAAAGGAAACAATCACAGAGGCTTACTTCTCTATCTCCTATCACACAATTTTTACTACCTTCTATGAAAATGATGCCACCCCTGCTTCGAGTTTGACTTGTACCGTATTTAGAAAACTTGGGTTTACCTTATTTATATTTTAAATTTTGGTTGAAAGTTTCCATCAGGAAGATTCACTCAAGGGAGGTCAATGGGTTGTTTTATTCATGGCATCATGAATTGAGACAGTGAAACTAGCATTTGAAATATGCATGCAACTTTTCTATCCTCAAAAATTCAACTTGGTTTATTGGCATCCCCTGGATATGAGTTACATGGAGTCCAATAAGAAACTAAGTGTAAGGTTTTTGGAGCATGTTATTGCATATACTTGGGTGTATTCTTGAACTGGTGAGAGGTGAAGTGTTTTAATGAATTTTAATTAGTACCTTATGTATATAATTATCAGTTACCAACAAACAAATTTAGTGATCAAGCATTTTAGAATCCTATTTTCATCCTATATAGTAGGTGTACCATCTAAACAACAACTATGTTGGATTTAAGGAACTAATAATAATAATTATTTCCACCAGATTGAGGTTAAAACTATGAGGTGACATTAATCTTTATAGCTCTTTGAGTCATGTGGTTGAATAGTTGTGTCTTGTTGCAGTGCTCTTGGTGCCCATACTTGTTATTCATCCTTTTCCATCCATTTTCATTGTTTCCCTCACTACATGCATTGTTAGTTATGTAGTCAATATTCTATTCATCACTATGATGCAAACAATCTTTTAATTAATATACATATAAGGTTTGATTATGCCATGTCTTTATAGATATTTCAGTGTCTCTGTTGAGTAATTGTGATTCTTTTACAGCGTTGTGGGTGCTCGTAATGTCTTTTTTTATTCTACATTAATTTAATGTACATTTTGGTTTCCTTTTCATCATTCATAGTTGTAGTTCACTAATTAAATTGAATCTTCCCCGTATTATTTGACTGAGTTTTCATGTGCCCTTGGTTCCTTGCATGCATCTCAAAGACAAATATTTCACATGCTAATCGCTTTGTGATTTTACACATTTTTCTTAAGTTGTTGACAACATACCATCACTAAGGACACCCCCCTATGGCTGTAAAGGAACCATTTCAAAGGGAAGAGTAATTAGCAAGTTATCTTAGGTTAGTTTCTTGTAGTTATTTTTTAGAGATAACAAATCTTAAATAATTTCCTCTCATTTTGTCTTTGAAAATAGTGTATTGAAGAATAAATCAAAGATAAACAGTTATTACTATCTGAAAAACTTTATTAGGTAGAACTATGGACATTTTGTGAGGCATATTTAATCATCAGATTAGTCATCTAAGACCTTAGATTGTGTTGAAGCCCCAAAAATCGGGTCGACAACAAGGGGGATACCTGCCTGGTCCAGACCTTGGTTGGCAGCTCCTTATCCATTTGGTATAGTGGGTCCAACTGGGGATAATGGGACCAGTTTCCCAATCTAAGGGTGTGTGTGTGTGTGCAGAATTGGATGTTGCTGATCTAAAAGTTCTATCTAAACTACTTTAATATAACTCTATGCTATTGTAATCTAATGAAAACAACACATCTAATCTATGCTAACCCGGGATGTAATTCTTCTAATATGCGATCTAAAGAGATTTCATATAATAACTGGTAATAAAGATCATTCAGGGATTATAAGAATGGAAATCAATTAAGATGAACCATTTTGCATAAAAAGTTAGGCAAAACAGTTGTGAACAGCATATCGCATAATAAGTTATTCACACATTAAACATAAATAAA
>APFE031035124.1:102485-119843 GCA_000404065.3 Pinus taeda | reverse complement strand
ATATATGTAAGTATTATTAAATAATTTATTAATCAAGTAAAATAACTTTTTAAATCTAAGCTTTTCTCTTAATGACCTACTATTATTAGAATATTTATGTATATACATATATATAACAATTTAGTAAAATGATGAATTATTTATAATTAAACTAACCATTTCTATTTTATTTTTATAGATAAGAATAGGAAATAATATTAACAAGAATGGTAATTAGTAATAAATAATAAATAATTTAATTAACTTTTTAACCATTCTTGATTATTTTGGTATTTATTTATATAATTTTAATCCTATTATAATTAATTAATTAATTAATATATCCTATATATATATATATATATATATATATATATAATTTGAATAAATAAATGAATTATTATAAATAGAAACCAACCATTTACTTATTCTTACCTAATTTATCTTAGTTCTATAAATATAATAACAAATATTAATATTAATAATAACTGTAAAAATAATAATAATATTAATTATTTGACCTGGGCCTCAAGCCAAATTAGCCGTTTATCTTGTTAGCCGTTGGAGTCTCTGCTCAAACTATTTAACTTGCTGGACTGGATCTTTTTCTTCAACTTGTCCTGATGATGAATCACATTGGTTGGTTCGAAACGCGTCGACAAAGGTCTTCTATATGTGATTTACGCCGAAATTCTTCTTATAACTATGATGGATCACAGAAGCCTCAATTCTACATAAGATCAGGTTGTTTGGATTCACGATCTTTTCAATTCCTGATAATGTGGTTAGCACCTTCTCTCTTTGACTTTCTAGATAACCATTAATGTTGCGGCTAATTTCTATTTTTGGTGGTGTACTAGTACTTTCTCACATTGTCATTTAGGAATGTTGTTTATGCTTGGTTTATTTTCTATTTCTAGCGATGTATTGACACACGTCTCAAGGTGCTAGGTGGCTTAGGACTTGTGTGTGGATTCAATTTACTAGATTTGGTTATCTACTATGGAGTCTCAAGGTACATTCCCTAACCACATATATAGTCAATGGCGTTATTCTCTAGCAGGCGTCATATCATACTTAACTAGAGTCTATATTTTAATATATATTATGCTTAGTGGAAGGAGTTGGTAGTTTTGCAGTTTTGACCAGTATTAAATGCATCACTTGTTAGGTTGTGTGGTGACTTTTTACTCTAGTGTGAAAGGGTGTACATGACCAATATGGATGACATGGTTGACACGGATGGTCATTTTGAATGTCTTAATTTTGATGTATCTAACCATGACGAATTTATATTTGCCACCCTGGCTGGTGATATGGCTTATCTCAATAAACATTCATAGGTGGAGAAAATGGGTTCCTCAGATTTCTCAAACTCTTCCCTCCCTCATGATCCTCTAGTAGTTGATAGCCATGTAGAGACACGGGAAAAGACATGTCCTCTGCAAGATAAGGATCATCGATAGAAGAAACACTCATATCACTAGTACAAAATGAGATATTAGTGACTAAGCGACTAAAAACATTAGTTGCCACACTTATTTCAAGTGAATTACTACTAAATTTGATCAATTTTAAGTGACTGAACTAAAAATGACTAATTTAGTCTAGGGATAAGATATATGACTAGATATTAAGTGACTCAACTAAAAATGACTAACTTAAATGACTAATTTAATCCAAGACTAAAATATATGACTAGATAATAAGTGAAAACATTAAAAATGATTAATGTAAATGACTGTTATAGTCCAAGAATAAAAATATGACCAACTAATAAGAACAACGTATCACGTATAGACCAGTTGGTTTATGTGGGGTTTAGTCGCCACCAAGTCACAATTTCAAACCTCATGGAGAGGGGTTGATGAGTGGAAGCAACTTTGGGGGAATTAAACTTCCCAAGGGTGTCTAGGATTGACTAAAGCCTCACACAATATCAGTAATAAGCATCCCATTATGGGTGGACCAATCTTCTTACAACTAATAAGCAGACTGACTCCGTCCTAGGCATTTCCTAGTTACAAAAAAAATAAAAATAAATGTTGATTACATAAAAAACTAGAATATCATCATGCTCAAAAGAATAATATACATGGAGGTTCATATATCCTCCCATACCTTAACATGTGAAGAAAGGACAAGAGGACAAGAAGGGCTTATCAACAACAAAATTAAAAAATTAATTTGGTACATGGATGTAAATTTTGTTTTTGCTAACAAGTTACTAGAAAGTTTATACATTACTAAATAATTTTGATCCATCTTAGCCTAGATCCATCTTAACTATGGATTTACCAAGTATTTAAAGGGATCAAATCTCTTTTCGCTCTAAATAAAATTTGCACCTCAAGAAATTAGATCCTTCTTATCTCTTAGTAGATCCCCAGTTAAATGGATCTAAGCTATTATAGAAAAAAATATTCCAAATTTCAATTATTATAATGTGTTTGAGATCCAAACTCTCAACCTTTATGACATTAGGCTTTTTAAAGTTAAAAATAAATACTATATAATACATATTTTCAATTACAATTACATATATATTTATTCCTTTTATTTAATCTTTTAAAATATCACTTTAAAATCATTTTTACAACATAAAATGTTTTCATATTTAAGTGCCATGTTTGAAACATGAAATCAATTACATATAAATTTATTCCATTGATTTAACCTTTTAAAATCATTTTTTACAACATAAAATGTTCTCATATTTAAGCGCCATTGTTGAAACATGAAATTTTTCTTATTTACGCGCTATGGTTGAAACATGAAATTAAGTCAGTGTACAGAGAAATCAAAAGTGCATTAACTATACAAACTATGATTTATTTACAAAAAATATTGTTACTAATAAATTTAAACTAAGATACACTAAGGTAACTAGTCTTTGTTACATCAAATGGGTAGGATAATTGATGAGCTAGGTATAATTTCATAAAATTTTTGGGAGGAATGCATCACATTTAAATCTAGTCCACACAATGAGTGAGGTGATGGACGAGATGGAGAAATGGCAGATTAGCTCTTGAACACACTTTGTTCATAGTTAGGTCTTGTTTAGGTACTGTGAAAAATAAAACCATTTCTCCTTCGTTTGTTTTCTAGCACTAAAAATTAATGATATGGGAAATGGTTTCTATGTTGAAGCTCTATTGTAATGATATTATTTGTAAGTGAAGCCACTGCAGCCATTTTTAGGGTTTTTTCGTCAATTATTTTTTAAGTTGAAAATAGCGGAGAATTATTTGGATGTGAAGTAGGGGTATAGACTCACCTCATGGGTGCACTTTCTTTGTGAGGTGACAGAAGGTGAAAAATAGAGGACATTGGAAAAGCACATGGCCACAATAATATTTCTAGAGATCTTGGCACTTTAAAAGTCGAGCTTACAAGATCATAGTGAAAAATAGTTCTTCCTCAAAGCTAGAACAACCAAACACAACATCAAATAAAAACTATAGTTGAACACACATTTCACTTATAATAATTTTTTCTTTCCAAATATTGAATTCTATAGACCTGAACATTTTAAATTTCTTTGTCTAAACAGAGTTTTAGGTACTATACAAGTTTCATAAACTGTACATTGTTCATATCTTTGCCTAGTCTAATCTCACAAAGGAGAGTGACTTGGACATCTATCTTAAGGATTTCACCTCCACATCCAATGTTAGTTGGTTTTTTTCTTCAATGAAAAATGATTCTTTCACGTTCAATAGCCCTGGTGGTCATTTGTTTCCTTTGTGGTCTTTGGCTTGAAGGACCCTAGAGGATTTGATAGTTCTCCTTTGTTATGATTTATAATCTCTACTTCAAGTTGCATTTACAAGTTTATAATACATGTTTAGTGTCAATTTCTAACCAATTATCATGAATTCCCAAGAATATAATTTGAAGGATTAGGGAGAGGATCAATAGTAATCATGAACAAAAATGTTGGGAATGTTGCAATTGAAATTCTTCAGTCACTGATTATATGCAATGGCACTACTTTGAAGTATGACATGTTAAGTAAAAACAACTTTTGTTTAAATCTTATATCATTGTTCAATGTATTCTTTGAATACTAAAAATAGATTTATTATAAAGACCAACTTTAAAATAAACAATGATTGTTGAATTAGACAAATAACCATTGTTTTATGGTTTAACAAGAATAATGTTTTGTGAATTCTTCCTCTTGCACTCTTGCATATGTTAATTATATGATCAAAGCTGTACTTATTAATGGGTAGGGAATCATGTTAGGTATCAATTTTTTTTGGCTTATTTGTCTTTGTTGGAAGTGATTCCCAAAACACACCCTAGGGCACTGCACTAAATAACACATACTTCCACTGATTTATATTCCAAGTCTAAGGACTATCTTTTCCACAATTTGCATGTAGGGCTTCAAGCTCGTTGCATCTCTTTTGAGAATGCCATTCGAACAAGGTAGAGAACAATGAGAATGGAATGTTAGTAAATAATTCAACACTCCATCAATATCACTAGAGAATCAAGGCCCTGTTAACTATGTTAGGAATTTTATATACCAGATCAAATGACACTTGGTAGTCATATTGCAAGCATGATCACATGATATGGCTTCCCAATTAAAATCCAAAGACGACGGGGGAATTTTATTGAAAATAAGTTATTATTGAATTGTGTGAGGGTAAGAATTTAGAAATTTTGATAGATGAAGGATTAATAGAGCACAAAAAGAATATCAGGGATATGATAATGGACAAGTAAGTACTCTCAAGCCAACCATTCTTAAACTATGGATCTAGAGAGGAGCTTTTTATCCCCTTGATGCTCTTCATTGATGCCCTCAAATGCTGTTACTGATAGCTGGGTTTTCATTAGAGTTTTTAATAGGTTTGTTCCTTTGACAACAAATAAATCTCTCATGTTAGCGCTTTCATGGACCTAATGCTTTGTTAGAAGAGAAAAATGAAAAATATAACCTGTATATTTGTGACAACACCAATTTATTTTTTCACCATATAAGACTGTAAAATATGAAAGATAAAAATATAGGCATAAGGGTTGAGGCAAGGGACATTGATTCCATGGCTAAGGTGGGGATTCTAGGGGAATAATATATTTGTTCTATCAAACACATGGCAAGAAAAAATGGCAGTTTGTATGATGATGATTGGCTTACAACATTGGGTAAGCCAACAAATGATGAAAAGGCTAACAACCTTAAAAGAAAATATGAACCTAAAGTATAAATTAGCTTGATATGATTGGTGGAATTTTTTTTGGACCAACAAGGAAAAAAAGCCAACCAAAAAGGATGACAAGAAGACAAGAAAAGGGGGAGAGCGCAAGTTCAAACAATGTCCAAAGGCAAGCGCTTTTTCCATCAGGCAAGGGGATAAAAGAAAAATCATCCTATTTTTGGTCACGAGAGTAGTCCCCTTGAGTAGCTCATTATGCCTTGGAGTGTGGCCTGGGGGTGGCAATTGCATAAGAGAGAGTCCAATTTGCAGCCTGCCTAAGGTTAGGAGGAGATCTTGTCCCTGACTCAGTTTATTGTGGTTCAATATGATAAGTATTCCTCTCATCTTAGTCCTTGTTGTGGCTCTTGTAATTTTATGTTACAAAGGATCAAAATGTGTAATGTGCATGTCGTTCTATATAGTGAACTATGTTTAAATAATTCCATGACAAAATCTAGTTATGGGTTATGTTACAGAGATAACAATATATAATGTATTGCATGTGTTGCATATGGTGTGTATATAGTGTTCTAGGGTCGATATGAAATTAGCTTATGTATAATATGTTAGGGTAACAATACCTCAATGCATGCATCATAATTGTTTACAGGAGAAAGGGGCCCTGCTTTGAGTCTCTCCATGAAAACAAGTGATTGTTAGCAATTGTGATCCATAAATTTTCTGCTCTTTGATCCATAGTGGGGATTTTTGTCAATCCCTCTTATTGTTGATTTTGTTTCTCACTTGTTGGTTGGTGTCCTCACCTTGCCACGGGCTATACATCATGTTATCACCACTGTTCGATTTCCATAATTTGTGTGCTAATGTGGTAGCATGTCTATTGTATAAGTTGGGTTGCGATTCAAATGTACATAACACTAAAAAACTAGACCTAATTCATTTCTCTCCATGGCAAAGAAACCCAATGTGATAATCATCACAAGATGCACAATTGGAGGCATTAACTACATGTTGGCCCTTGCATTTCTTAGTAGAAATGCCAAATCGTAGCCACAACTCAATCCTTGGCATTTGTGGGACAAGCATCCTGGTGTGCACTTGTTGGAAGGCAATGAGCACTTATACTAGAGCGTAGCCAACACAGTGTGGACCGTGATTTAAAAATATGGGTGCATAAACCTCCTTGCTAATAAAACTTCCATTTACTGTGTGGAGCTCTTTACTGAGTTGCCATTGTCTCTCCTCTAGTCCACTTTCTGGACCAAGGGCCAACAACTATCAAAAGGCTGAAATCAGTTTTCCTTGGACTGCATTTTGTAGATATGAAACACCCCTCTTTACTTTTAAATTGAGACGCTAGTTTACTACCCAAATAAGGCTGCAATGGATGAAGTTTGCTTGGTTTTTTTTTAATATTTTTCACTCTGTTGGGCTTAGTTGGGCTGGAAGTTTTATGCATTCAATTTCAAACATGAGCCACTAGTTCTAGAAATTGCATCGCAATTAGAAGAATTACGTAAATGAACGAACAATAATTCATGTGAATCTTGGTTTCCCATTTAGTTTTGAGGGTTTTATTCATTGTGTAATTGAATTCTCAACAGTTGATGAATTTTGGTGGGATATAAAGTTAGGGGTAGAAGTTGTTCGCTTTGTTGATTGTTTGCATCATATCAACACTAGATTGTATTACCAAGATTATTGTACTACTAAAACAGGCGCTATGTGAAAGGAAATGATAACTGAATTCTAATCATTCTTCCCTCTGCTACCTACATTGTAAAGAAGAATTGAAAATAATGATATATATTTGTGGTTAATAAACATGTTTCCTACTATAGAGATTAGTTGAAATCTACTACAATGATTGGAGTTGTAAAAATTGTTATTTTCATTATGATGATCCCAAATCTAGCTCAAGTAGTAGTAGTGATATAATATTTGAGAGGCCAACTGTAGACAGGGATTCTGATGCTCAAATTCTAAGGGATAATAGTTGCCTGGTGCTGAGGGGAGGGTATCAAAAAATTCATGATTTACTCTTAATAGTCAGAGAGATAAAATTGTGCTCTACATGAAAAACTTGTTTATCTTATAGCTACCTCGGTGGCTTCCAAAATGTATATAGTTTATCCCTTGCCAAGGAAACAAAATATACCATGCTGCAAGTCAAGTTCTTGTGTTCCATAACAATCCAACGAATTCCTAGGGAAATAATGACTCTAGGTCCCTTTGCCAAAGAGCTCCCAATCATCATTATTTTATCACGAAAACAAATGATTGCCCTTAAAGAGACGTGGGTGCCCCATACTCAAGGTATGGTCCCATACTAATGAATACAACAAGGGGATATCTTGACAAATAGTTTCACCTCCAAGATTTTTGCTGCTAACAAAAATGCCCAAAACGGCCATTTTTGTGAAAATTCTAAAACCCGAAATCCTACTGCAACAACTGATAATATTTCTTCTATTTTTTAAATTAATTAAACAAATTATTTGCAATTTCCTATGGCAAATATTGAAACATATACACTGCACCCGTCACAAAACAAATATTGCGGAAGAAAAATAAATTCTGGAAAATTAGATAAATTCTAGCATACATATAAAGACATTGACATAGTTATTTTTGAACAATTTTCCCCAGAAAAACCCAACTTGGGAAAACCGATGTAACAAATGATGGATTTTTTATTAATTTTTCACTGGTAATTCAAGTACAAGAATTCAGACAACAAAATAGAGGAAAAATATTGAGGGTAATTTAGTAACAAATTTCTCACTGTCCACGATGACTCCTTCACCTTGAGATGGACCCTCTACCCATATCATTGTGTCTCTGTGTCACCCTCTACACAGTGACTACATAGTGCTCTACTGGACTACATCTCTCCTTGTGTTGTCTCTTCCTAAATTCATCCTACACTTCCCAGACCACTACTGATATCTTCTCTCTCTCTCTCTCTCTCTCTCTCTCTCTCTCTCTCTCTCCCCTGTAACTCACCCTCTAGATTTATCTCCTTTGCTGAACTTCAACCACTAAAAATCAATCTACCTAAGTAACTAAGTAACTCCACTCATATGTTCTCCATCAACCCATCAATTTTTTCTTATAATCTTTTGTTGGAGCACCAATGACCAAGATTAAAACATAATTGATGGCCTATATTATTCCCATGTCGATCTGTGTGAGTTTCTAGAACATTCACACCATGACTTAATTAATTCTGATTAATTAATCATATTTCCTAAGTTCAGACTTAGGAAATATTCAAAATTGATTAATAAATTTAATTAAGTCGTCTCTAGGTGGAATTTCCAAAAACAATTTCTCGCTTTTGGAGAATACATGTATTCTACCCTTCCACCAAATTTCATGGCTAGAAAAGATTCGATGTGACAAAAACTAAAATTTTTCTTACTACAACGTGTGCCTTTACCAACTGTCAGTCACTTGTTAGGGAAAGGCTACAAAACATATTTAACAATCACAAATAATGGTTCACCCTAGAATATGTGCAAGAAATTTAGAGATTGTCTATAATAGACCATTACAAACTGAATCTAGAGTGAGGACAAGTGGTTATCATGAGTTATGACTACTCAGAGATGGGGTTGTTGATGCTCAGTGCTTTAATATTCTTATATTTATCCTAGAAATCTGCAACCATTTTTTTTTATTGAGGGAATACTATGTTGTACAAGACTGGGCTTCTTGCATAGGCTGATCCTTACCTTACATCATTGGATTTCTTGTCCTCTTATATAAATAGGGGAAGAAGAGGGCCCTCTTATACATTGTTTTGACCATATTATCTTAGAGATGGGTAGAACGCTTGACCTACTACTTCTCTTAACACTCCTCATCACCTTATCTCTCAACCCTAGGGTACTAGGTCTTAGAGTAGTGCACAATTCTACTAGGGATAATATTTTATCCTAAAGGAGGTAAGAAAAATTGTGATTGTGACAAACTCTAAAGTATCATAAATCATTGTTCTTTTAACTCATGTGATAGAAGAACACTAGTGTAGCGGTGAGGAAACATCTTGAACACTTCTAGAATATCCAAAAAAAATGAAGCTTGGTGGTGTGTTACAAGTGGTATCAGAACTCCCAGGTTCAACACTCAGACCTAATGGGCTCTATTGAAAAATTGAGTATGATTTCATGTCATTGGTGTAATGCTATCATAGAATCTACAGGGTTTTGTATGGAGAACAATAGTGCACAGGAATGTGCATAAATTTTTGGATCTATGTATATTTATAGCAGTAGCGTGAGCAATATGGATTTGCTAAAATTTGTTGGGCTTTACGAAACTTCATTGTCCTTTGAAATATTATCACTTTGTTGGGGACTAGGTTTCCTAGTTATTCAGTGTATTATGCCATTCTTCAAAATCTAGTTAAAGTACTAGACCAACCTACAGATGCGAGGGAAAATATCCTCTTGGATTGCAAAGCTACAACAAAGAGTATATGAATGACCCATAGTTATTATTCAATAGTCCATCGCTCCACTGGTTTACAAAAACCATAGAAACAACAAAGTTGAAGGATTGAAGATCCTGCATTTTTTTTGTATCCATTATCATTATGTTTGAGAAATTTAATCTAGGTGATCTCATCCCATATATACATGCATCACTAATGGTTGTTTTGCTCTGCTCCATAATGCGCAAGAAAGGTTTTGCTCCATTTTTGTTAAGATTCTTGTACTCAGTAGAAAAGTCTGGATTTCAGGATAACATTTTCATAGATCTTAATATTTGTATACTTGAGTGTATATTCAGGCTATTTGTCCAGTATAGTAAGCTAGGTTACAATTTCTATTTTTGTTGAAAACTTCTGGTAAATTGTGTATTTTAATGTTTCTATTGTGTCAACTAAGCTTTATAATTTAAAGTTCTTATGAAAGCTTCCCCGAAATCAACAGCCTTTAGGAAAGGGTCAAACTTATATTTATCTAACATCTAAAAAAAATAGGGGGATTTGTTCCATGAAAGTCACCTCGCACTTTCACCCAATCCTAATTACATAGTCAGTGATGGGAGGACTTTCCCTAGATAGGAGACTTGGTGTATGGCTTATAACATAACCAACTATTGATTTATCACTACTAAATCAACATCCCATTGGAAATTAAACCTATATTGGAATGCCCTTTTGTCATTTCTATTTTTTAGTGGACTGTAAAGAAGTAGGGCACCATAACCTCCTATAAAAAATTGAGCAAATTATTGCAGCGAAGTCACAACGGATATGTTTTAGAGTAATAATTGCATCCAATCATTTCAACAAAGTTGAATCAATTGAAAAACAAGACGTTGGGAAAAGAAAACAAATCAACATAATGTTTGGGCCAACAAGTGTCTGTATCTACATTAATGAGTAGGAATAGGTGGTTGGACTTAGATTTTATTTTCTTTCACATCCATAAACAAGGAGATCACTACCGATAGCACACTATCAAATTCATATAACTATTTGGGCTAACCAGTTGCGCTCACATAGGACTTGCACCTGCCTAGTCCACTTTCTCCACATTTTCATGCGTCTGTGGTAACATGCAGGAGAAACCCTAACAGGGTTTGGAACTAGTCATCAACTATAGAAGAACCTGGATGAATTGTTTATCCATTGCATTTTCCAAAGGTAGGTAATGAGGGAAAGAAGGTAAGAGTGGTTAAGCTTGGTGGGGTCATTGACTTCAGCAATGTGTTAGTTTACCTATATCTCAGAAGGTGTTCTCCTTTAGGATCCAATGAAGCATATCCAATAGGTCTTGCTCACCTTGGTTATTGTGCAACAATATTTTTTGTGGATGTTTGAAGTGCATTGATTATGCACACTAGAGTAGGCACATTACTTTTGTAGGTATCTTATGGTTGATGTATACATGCATCCTTGGATCCATTCTATCTTGAGTAAGGTGTTGTCCAAAAATTTGACAGATTCATATTTAACATGTCTCTGAGTTTAGTTAGGCAATGGAATTCCATTTTTAGAAGTGTCATTTTAGTTCTTTTTCAGTCTTTTGGGAATTATTTCCATCTCTAGGAAAAGTGCATGGAAGAGCAAGTAGCTAGATTTAGATTAGGGCACACTTTCCTAGGTAAGGAGGCACTCTATTATGGGAAATCTTCTCTTATAGGTTTGGTTCACTCTTTCCAGGAATCTAGGGTTGGTGTTTTTACATATTGTAGAGAAGACGCACCACAACAATGATGGAATTTCCTTGTAAACCAAAGCCTTATTTATCTATAGAATAATGGCACGGTGCTTCACTCGAGTAGTGAGATAGTTAGGGTTATGAACAATTGCTTTAGAATTCTTCTTTTCAAGTAATGGTAAATTATGTGATTGAGTTCTTTTGTATTTTGTTTGTTGTCCATTATTCCAAAAAAAGTGTTTTGTAGATTTAGTTCTCTACTTCATTCTAATTTTTCATATTATGAATTCTCTGTACCATTGAATATACAAAGTAGAATTTTGAGTTTATAGAATTTGTTTTTTTGAGAAGTGTTTAGATGGTTTTCAGATTTGTAGCTCTATAGTTTGGTTCAGAGAATTACAAATTTGTGCATTATGTATTCAAATTTTATAAAGTGGAGGGATGTGTATGAAAGTTAAACAATGGGGAAGTTGATTTGTAATTTGAATCAGGAACAATAGTATAGAATCCCTGTGCAGTAATTTTTTCCAAATGATTAAAAGGCAATGTTATTCACAAATAATGACTTTTGCTTGCAGAAAATCCTAGTTGCGTTCTCATGATCCATTACATCTCTTATTCACATCCAAATCACTTATCTAATTTTCTTTTTATTGGCAACAAAACCAAATTATTAACCTTAAAGCCTGTGCTTTCAATATATTTGGTAAGGTGGACTATATTAACATTAGAGTCAACAATTAAAGAAAATTATACAGAACGCCACTAGAAAAACTCTATAAATATCCATTCAGGCTACATATATAACAACTTAGATACTAATCAATTCGATCAAAATTTTCTTGGTTAGATCTAAATGGATCCATTTCCCAATTAGAGCTTGACAGTTAGAATTTTGGAGTCAACTTGTAGGAAAGCATATATAGTATTATCAATGAGTATTCGAAGGCCAAAATAAATAGGAAGGAATTAGTCCTCTCCTTCCTACAACCTTCCAGAATACTAGAGTGCTTAATCTTCAATTGCTAGATACTTACAAGTTGATGTGAAACACTAGTAAACTGGGATACTACAAGTAGATATGCCAGTATAGAAATAATGCAAGTAGGATAGGATTAGGGAGATAACAAAGATGAACCTATAGATTCATGTCAGAGGCAAACAAACATTTGCATCTCTTGCTTAAGGGGGATAACTACCACCACTATAACACTTCTGCAATGAATAATCCTTTGAACACTAGAAACCACCCTAAATGAATGAAGTTAAAAATTAGCACTAGATGAGACATAGTCTTTGGGGACTGAAAATGACATAATTAGAGTTACTAGGATCTATGGCAGGCTTTTGTGAGAGCCAGAGCCAGAAAAATTTCTTCTTCTTGCAAGAGATATTGTTGTATATGGAACTGGGATTTTGTCATTGAACTTGGAGACATGGTGACCTAATCAAGCTTATTTTGTGATTCACGTATTACCAGGATCCTTTTTTGTTGTGCCATTCCTGGTAATTCTCTTCATGGCATGTGCCATTGTGATCATTATGCTTTTTTTTTACCTTTCATTAGTACTTCAAATTTATCAGCTTCTACTCCCCTTTCCTATTATTTCTTTTTGTTTCCTACCAAGTTTCTCATTGTCTAATGTTTATTTTTGACATTCTATTGTGTGTCTTTTGTTGCCATCTTTGGTCCGTCTTCGAATTTTGTTTCCTAATGGTTAAGAACATGTTACGAAGGGGGTAGAGTATGCACGCCTGCATAGACTTTAGCAGTAAAATTGTTGCACATAGGTGGTTCCTTATCTCAGAAACAAGGTGGTGGCATACATCAATGTGGTCTCTAGCTTGGCCATGAGTTGTGACCTTAAAAATACATCATTATTAGTACTATTATTATAACATTATCAAAGGATCTTAGCTCAAGTGATTTAGTGACCAATTCGTTTCCCCAGCAGCATGGGTTCAAGTCTTTGGAGACATGTTCTAACTGGCCTTTTTGTGGCATTTATGAAATAGTTTTACCCCATTGAATTACCGATTTACCATGTAAATAAAAAAGAAAAATTATTATTATTATAATATTTATTTTTATGTATGATGTTACTCTGGGCAACTTTTGAAACTTGCCCTTGTTAGATGGTGTTGTTAAAAGTTACTGGATTTATTGGTGGGAATTTATGAAAATGTTATCTATGTTGTCAATATTTTCAAACATAAATGATATTATCTTTCTTCTTTAGGCCATTTCATTGAATTTCCAATTTAAATGACCAAATTTATCTATGTCATCAAAGACTTGAATGCAACAATAAATATGTTTTTTGGTTTTCTTGCACAGAGACCCTTGGAAAATAGATTTGTTCTCTTTACGAGATCCATCCAATCAAACCAAAAGTATGGTAAGTAGACTTATCCTTAGGTATTTTACAAAGTGAATTTCCTTTCGTGAAAGAATTTAATTGGAATATTTCAATTTCAAACTAGGGCCTATCTTGCATTACTATTGTTCTCTCATCAATGTCAAAAAGTCTTTGTGTAGGTGGAAATTATGAATGAAAATTTGAAGTCCTATGAAGAGATAGATACAATGTATAAGATAAGATAATTTTATTAATGTCCAATTAATGACCCTATTCAAGTGACTGAGGAGGGGCAAATTACTCCTTGTGTTTCCTCAACATCCCTCTATGCAAACCCTGGTTGATAGCCTCTTAATCAAATTGTAACTTTCTTGCCATCCTTTCCAAAGACAAAATCCATTTGAAATGCCACTAAGACAGATCAAGTGATAAGCCAAAAGTGGCTACCCAAGGATGGCAAGGTCAGAGCCAAATTCAAATGGTAGTGAGCAAGGACATGAACAAACCTTTTTAACATATAAACCCACTGCCTTTGAACATATAGTGAAATCCTTGTGGAGTTGACCAAGCATGATTCCTTTTCAGTGTAAATTCTCCTCTTAATCCATCATCAATTCAACCATATGCATATCAATCATTTCTCAATTACATTTATGTTTCAGTGTTAAGCTAAAACACTCTTAGTTTCTTGCATGCTTTCTTAGAAGAAACTATTAACTGTTGTTAAATTGTAATGCAACAAAAATTGAAAGAAAGAGTAGATGCAATGAAGTATTTTCAAAGTGAACTATATCATTACTTTATCATGTCCACATAAATAATACTTATATTAAGAAATTTCAACAAAATGGATAGACAAGATCAAAAATGATTTTGAGCTTCTATCTACAAAGATAAAATTAGATCAGATATAGGGAATTAACATAAAATGGTGCACATACCCAGAATTTTACATAGGGAATATTGTAGATGAAACTTTCATTATAGCAAACCACCCCCTATATGTTCGAATGGAGCTTAGATTACAAAAAACCAAAGCTTTTATGCTTGAATGAAGCCTAGATTACAACAAACCATATATTTAATGCTTGTATAACCCTTTTTGTATATGTGTATATGTGGATGTTGTTTCTAGTTATTGGAATCCCAACAATTGTAGAATTTTGGAAGGCAAAATATATCTAGCCATTTTGCTTCCTTTATTGCAACTATGTAGTGATTCTTTTTTATGTTCAATCATGTGGCCTAGATACCTTTTCAAAACTTTGTTTTAGCTAGGGTGTGTTACAAGTTCTATTACCTAACAATGTTGAATACCATGTCTTTTAAATCCCATGAAATGGGTCTTGAATTTGTTCCATATGAAGTATTGGGATTATGATATTATGACAAAATATAATGAGGAACTATGTTGTTCTCACATGTATACTTTTTGTTGCTAAGGTAGAACAATTTGATTAGTTGAATTGCACTATTGAGGAGGAGGAATTAAATATGCATGGAAGATAAACTATGACCGGTATAGAAATTTGAGTAGTGTATGAAAAAGTTTGCTAATATCTATACCCATATAATTTCCACATTAGAGATCCATATATTTCATGGATTTTATATTTATCTATTGATATGTATACTAAATATTTGTTATTGTTACTGTCATCCCTGGTTAAAATATGCCTTCATTTGATCAAATTGAACATACTATGAATATGAGTAAGTGATATTATCAAAAGATTGATTGTAATTTCTATAACTCCCCTTACAACATCTCTAGTTCTTGTATACCTCAAAATATTGCATTTCCTCTTGTTTGGAAGGCATGCATGACCTTTACCTGTACAGCTATTCTATAAGCAATATGCCTTTGTAAATAATTCTCTGCTTCCATGATTCACTCACAAAGGCT
Organism: Pinus taeda; assembly: GCA_000404065.3. Taxonomy (NCBI): domain Eukaryota; kingdom Viridiplantae; phylum Streptophyta; class Pinopsida; order Pinales; family Pinaceae; genus Pinus; species Pinus taeda. The sequence continues at coordinate 104,239 of APFE031035124.1, read as the reverse complement.
AGTGATATTTTTCAATCCACTTTAGCTTTGTTGCATAGGCAATATGAAGAACATTATCACTACCATTATTAGTCATCAAGACATTCGTGTTTCCTTCTTTAAGACATTCATTCTTCTTTGTACTAGATTGAAGGCCTAGTATGTCCACAAGAATTGATTGAGATTTTACACAAAGAAGTAGATGAACGGGAATATGTTTCAATAAATGAAAGGCTGGAAGAAGAAGAAGAGAAAAGGTTATCAATCCAACAGCTAAGACATGAGCAGGATTCAGCATATCAAGTAGCACTAAGAACAGAACATGTTCTACTCTTACAACTCCTTTTCTCAACTGCTCATTCTCTTGCCCACTTGGAATTTTGGAAGGTTTGGAAACATTGCCTCTTTAAGATGTTTGAAGGCCTTTGTTGCTTCTGGAGTCCATGAAAATGCATCTTTCTTCAATAATGTTGTTAGAGGTGCTGCTATAATCCCATAATTCTTAACAAACTTGCGATAATACCCTGTCAACCTGAGAAATCCTTGCAGATGCTTTATGGATGTATGGATTTTCCATTCCTTAATGGATTTAATTTTGCTAGGGTCTACCTTAAATCCTTCATGAGATACAATATGACCCAGATATTCCACCTCTTGTACTCCAAAGAAACATTTGGATCTTTTTGCATATAATTGTTTCTCCTCCAATAGTTGTGCACCCTGTCAACATGTTCAACATGATCCTTACAAGACTTGTTGTAGATTAGTATATCATCAAAAAATACTAACACAAATTTTCTAACGAAGGATTTGAAAATGGAATTCATCAAACCTTGAAATGTAGAAGGTGCATTGGTAAGGCCAAAAGGCATGACCAAAAATTCATAATGACCCTCATGGGTTCTAAATGTTATTTTTCAAATGTCTTCAGTCTTCGTTCTGATTTGATGATATCCTGAATGAAGATCCAACTTGGTGAATTAAATTGATCCATGCAATTCATCCAGTAATTCATCAATGATGGGAATGGGAAACTTATCTTTAATAGTGAGCTTGTTGAGCCCCCTATAATCTAGACACATACCCCATGATCCATCCTTCTTGTGCACCAATACTACTGGAGCAGAGAAAGAACTTTGACTAGGTTGAATTATACCAGCCTCTAGCCTTTCTGCAACCATACGTTCAATTTCACTCTTTTGGACATAGGGATATCTGTACGGCCTGATGTTTGGAGGAACACTTCCTGGAATTATATGAATAGCATGATCATGATCACACACAGGTGGGAGACCTTTGGGAGTCTCAAATACCTTGGAATGATTGTCCAGGACTATTTGGAGATCTGTAGATGATTCCGATGTGGAAACATCTAGCGAACATAATTGTGCAATTACACCTCTTTGTTCCTTTTTTAGAAGCTTTGTCATACCATTAGAGCTGATTATCTTTCCTGGTTTCCCTGCAATACCCCTTAATTCAACTTCCTTTCCTTCTATAGAAAATTTGATGAAAAGTTCTTGAAAATTAAAAGCTATTGTACCCAAGGATTGTAGCCATTGGACTCCTAGTACGACATTAGCACCTCCCATTGGAATGGAAAGCATTGGGCTAGTCAATACATATTCTCCCATGAACAGCTTGACATTATGGCATTTTCCACAAAAATTTATTGTTCCTCCATTTGCAATCATCACTTGACACTCTGGTGCTGGATATAGGAAGCAATTCAATTCTTTTGCTACCTTACAATGAATAAAATTGTGGGTACTTCC